>NCVS01001613.1:121154-147955 GCA_003055095.1 Goniozus legneri | reverse complement strand
GATTAGACTGTTGAGAGGCGCGTAAAGGGGTGTCTATGGGTGTCTCGATAACGAGAGAAAAAAAATTTGAAAAATATACAACGGGAGGGGTAAGAGAGCTCGCGATCTCAACCGAGCAGTGTTACCTTTAGTGTTACACCTTTAGCAATGTTACGTCGACAACTAGAAAAATGTTACAATTTTTTAATCGATGTTTTATTCTTTTCATATATTTCTTTTTTTTTTTAATATTTTACTGTTCTGTAACATCGTTCAGGAGTGTTGTGACGAGCGCGTAACGCTGCTCGAGTTTCACCGCGCTCTCGGCGGGTAAGCTTTGTGTTATAGCGAACACAAATCTCACCTTAGGATCGAGCACCTCTCCGGGCCGTAATTTTCCCAACTGTAAAAAATCACAGAAGCAGACTATGTAGAGCTATAACTACCAAGTTCGGATCGGCCACTTAAGTGCGCGCAGTCGAATTTACTGTTCCTCGAGAATAATTGCCGTGAAAAGTGATCCTCTGATTGCGGAATGTAATTAAGAGGCTTCGCGATGGCCATTAAATCAGAAAAATGAGTGAGAGAGGTCTTATTTTATCTCGCAGAGGATGATAAATATTACATTGCAAAAATTTGTTTGCAATATAATATTTAATATATTTGTAATGGAATTTTTTTTTTTTTAATTGGAAAGTTGAGTTTCAAAATTCGTATTTTTTGAGACGACAAAACAAGACCGTTCTAGTCTCATTTGTGCGATTCTCATGAGCATCACCAAACAGGGTGGGTGTGACTGAGGAGTGAAGAGGGTCGAGGTACGACATAACCAACAGCTGATGTTCTCCATTCGATGTTCGCTTGAAGAATCATAGAGGGAGGTAGAGTAATTAAACGATCGAATAATCGGATTAACGAATAATCGATAATTCGTGGCACGAGCAGCTGTCGCGCTACAAAAGGCGCGGCATAAATTCACCGACCTTCGCTAGTAGAAAATTGATAGCGACGTTGTCTTGGCAAGCCACGACACGTGTTCGCGACTACGGCGTTACAAGCATGATTCATATCGGCGTTTGTTAAAACTTCGGTTTACAATGCTGCATGGACAATAGACACGAAGTGAGTGACATGATGAACGATGAGGGTACGCTTTTTCGTTTTCTTGTTTTCTTTCGCTATTATTCGCTCAAAATCCCTTAATACGGTAATCCATTGTTGCTGCGGTTATGCACCGAGAAAAAAATTTCTTGAATCCGAATGTGCATTTCTGTATCAACAAATATTTTGTGAAATAAAAATAAAATTTTAGTTAAATGCTGTCAGGGTATGGAAATGCGTATTCGATTCAACGAAATTTTTCTTCGGTGTGGTTATTCTAGATTTTTTTTTTTTTATCATTAATTGATTATCGAGTCCGGGAACTCGGTTGCAGCGGATCCGTGCCAGGTGCAGTTTTATTCGTTGGTCAATCGCTTAGAGCGTTACTGTAGCTGATAGAGAGAAAGAGTTTTGAGAACGTGTGTTATCCAAGAGAAGTAAAACCTTCATCCTCGTACGAATTCACGAGCTATTTTCGCGCGAAATTTGAGGGGTTCAATTTTCGCGTAGTTCGCCAAACCGTGAATTCGTATTGAAAAGAAATAAATAGTGCGATGAGTCGGTGAGTCAATAGTAAATAACAGTTTTGCGAGAGTAGAGTTCGACGAACGGGTCAGACGAAAAACGTCCGTTCGCCCTGAAAAATTCCTTGTGAGTGTTTGTGAGTGAGATAGAATGCGTGAGTAGAGAGAAATAAAAAAGTAGAAATGCATTTGGTAGTCGAGTAAGGTTGCAGACGAGGCATTCGCTCCATTCTTTTAGCGATTTTTCTCACCTTGCGCTCGTCCACCACCTCGCCTGGTCGCAGCTTTCTATTTTCCTATGAATTAGAGAATAATGTACCAGTTTGTACTTGTGATGTATGTATACATGTTTATGTCCTTAAACTTACAGTTCTAAAATAGAGCGCAGAACGAACCCGAAAATGTCTCTCGATCTCTCAATTATTTTGAAAAATAAAAAAAGTAGGGACACCCTCGGTCGTTCCATGCTCAAAAAAATACAACTTAAAGATAATCGGATCTTCTTTACTGCTTCTTCTTCCCTTAAAAATGCTATTACCCTCTTCCTGAATTTGCGATTCAAGGTTTCTTGGGTAGGGGATAAGATGTAGATGAGGTTTTGGATCTGGGATAATCAGAAGCTGAGCTTAAGACTTATCACGTGAGCAAATAACTAACAAGCTAATTTGGATGGTCACACCTTGCTCGTAACAGTATACGCATACTTCTGAAACTTTCACGGCAATGCAACATGTAATTTTCGAAACATAAAACTATCTTATGGACGAAATCATTGCTAATATGCAACGTACCACTTAATACACGATGGGTAACTACAAAAACAAAACTTGAAGAAAAAAAAAATTCGAAATAGCAAAACCTACCGAATAAACTTTCGCTAATCTCTCGCTTGGCGACTAATTGTTACTTTTTTTCGAGCCATCCGTTGAGCGGAGCTTCTCGACATCGAACGACTCGAAACGGATTTCAAGGAAAATTCATAAACGAACTCGGTCATTCCTCGTTAATAAAGAGTTATTTGTAATGAGTAATTGCGCGAAAATAACCGCCATTATGTACCGATCGTCGTTATTTTTGGACGATTCGCAGACATACCAGTTATTAGAACGTATACTTGGCCGTTTGACAAAATCGCGTTAATTAGCGAGCTTGTTCGTAAAAGGATAACGAACGAATCGGCGAGCGTCGAGAAGCTTGAGAGCATCCGGATGGCTGGGAGTCGAAGTGTCTACCTTTCTGGGCCCTAACGATTGTCATCTCGTAACATACCTCGTCACTGATAATCAAACTGGGTCTACGGCCCAATTCTTCGGGAGGAATGAGAGATCCTCGTCGGCTGCTGGCACCGCTTCCTGGTACGAGTGAGGCTCGTCTGCTTCCAGCCGGCGTGACGTCCTTGATCACCTCGATCTTCGGAGCCTCGGGTGCCTTGATCTCCGGTACTTTCGGCTGAGTTCGTAATTAATCGTCAGTGGGAGGAATCCTCTTATCTATCGGCCAGCTGAAGCGGGAGGGTCTCGAACTTTGGCAGGACGGTGTTAGTGTCACACAGTGTTAGATAAACTTCACCTACACAACACTGCACACTGTTAGCACGTTAGGTTAAAAAAAAAAAGAGCAGAGAACCTGCCAAAGTTTGTTCCTTTAATCGTGCGCGTGATCGAAGTAAGTGAATTCCTTGAGGGGACGAGCTTCTCGATCTTCGGGTCGGAGACAAATGTCCGTACGCGTATTCGATAGTAATGACGACTGTCCCCTTAAAACTGACGGCGCTAGCGCGTCGAGCGGGCGCGAGGTGGACGCAATATCACCGAAAATAGCGATCGTCCTTTTACTCCATCCTCGTTCTCCTCACGAGGGAACAACGGGGGAGGCCGGAGGGGTTGATATATGAGCGATTATTTGCCAAAATAGTTTCTATGCGCGAGGCATTCATCGCTTGCCAAGGGAACTGCGCGCGAGATTCGCCCGATTATTACCCCTCGCGATGCGAATCGAGTCGTATCGCGTTAATTGCGATCGAGTCGCGAGTTTAGGAGCCGCGACGAAAACGCTTCTCCTCGAGGACGCCACGTTTTTTTAGCCGGGATCCAGTCGTTGCGTTTTGAAGCGACAATCAAGCCGAGCCGGGCCTGCGAGGGAACTCACCTTCGAGTCGAATTTCTGCTCGCGCGCGTGAAACAGAGAAACATTTTGTGAGATTGAATTACAAAAGGAGTAGATCGAGAGGCGAAATTTCGTCTCACCTGTGTCGTTGGTCTTTCCAACTTCGTTTTTTCGCGACCTTGGAACTCGCCGAAGTCGAATTCCTGGGGCTTCTCGAGAATGGGCCTCTCGTAATCTGGAATCTCGGGGAGCTCGTAGCTGCTCTCCTTGGCTTGCTTGGCGCTCTTCAGTTTTTTCGTTTCCGCCTTCTCGGCTTTTTCGACTTTCTGTTGGCCAGATGAGAATGAAAATTAGTACACCGGTTCGTTGGGATTTTCGTTCGGCGAGTTGTTTAGTTAGCCAGATAGAGAGATTTGCTTCATTATTTAGACTGAAAGTAAGTCGAGTTCATTAATCGCCAGTATCGTCGCTTAACTTTATACTGGTGCTGCAGAAAAATTAATAGTATACGACGAAAGCGAAACATTTCACAACATCGTTTCTCTGATGTGTATGTTGTTGCTCGATCGTGTTGTGTTAATTGTATAAAATTTGTAGTGTTTTTTTACAGTGTGAGTAAATTCTGTAATTAAATGTAGATATATACATCAAAATAGAAGATAGAGGCGGTACATATTCACAATAATTGAATAGTTGCTGTAATAATTATAGAGTAGAAACGGTAAATTTGAATATGAGTATACGTAGAGATAGAGAATATTTTGCTCGTGCAGAAGATTCCATCAGGAAGAATTGAACGTCTTCTCTGGAATCCTGTTATCGGAAAATTGAGTAGTTGAAGAGAAGATGAAGAATAGGAAGTATAGAAAAATTAGCTCATTTACATGTTTAGATAAAGAAATTTTTGAGTTTTCGAAAGATCCGAATAAAAGAGATAGACGAAGAGAGATATGCACATTAAGATCACGTGCGAGTTTGAGAGAAGAAATTTTGAAAAGAATGAGAAGAGAAGATAACAAAAATGGAAATTTTCCTAGCCTCTTCCCGAGGGCTACCTTAAGCGCATAAGTGCCATTTTCAGCCTGCTGAGGCTTTTTTGGCTCCCTGGTTACTGGTTTTAGCTGAATTGTTTGGAAATTTTCGCTTTTAACTTCCTCTTTTAGTGGTCTACGTAGTTTTGGTTTGGCATCGGCTCCATTGGTTTCCTTTGGCTATATTAACATATCATTTATTCGAAATGCTTTCAACACGGCATTTAAGATTTTATGACTACGGACTTTGTCTATAGCATGTGTTTATTGGATAGATTTCGTCGCATAGAAATTTATTGCGATAACAATTTTATTGAACCACTCAAAATAATTTTTGCTCACCTTCAGTTCCACCTTATTTAAGGTCTTCTTTTCTTCTTCGAGCTGTAAGCAGAAAATAAAAAATTACAATCTGCTCATTACACGCCAGCACATTTATTTACAAATTTGATAAATACCTGTTTGACAGGCTTGAGGCTGAACTTGCGAGCGACACTTTCTTCCTCTTTCTGTAAGAATAAAAAATATCTTTAGGAATGAAATAAATACAGATTTTACCATGTACGACTATAATGAGGTTATCAAGCGCTGCTTTACACCAACAAATATTATTTGATTATATCCTTCCTGTAAATCGCATCTACATATGAGAATTACGATAATATTTAAGCGTTTAGTGTGCTGTGTGAGAGCTCATGAGAATGTCGTGTTATGGGTCAAGTATTGTGTGTAGATATACCTTGGGTTCGGGTTTGCCAAGGGTGGATTTAGGTTTTGGTTCAGGTTTGATCTCTTCGGGTTTGCCCAGAGTAGATTTGGGTTTGGGTTCAGGCTTGGCTTCCTCAGGTTTGCCCAAAGTAGCTTTTGGTTTGGGTTCAGGTTTGGTTTCTTCGGGTTTACCGAGAGTGGACTTGGGTGCAGGTTCGGGCTTGGTCTCTTCAGGTTTACCAAGAGTGGCTTTTGGTTTTGGTTCAGGTTTAGGTTCCTCGGGTTTACCCAAAGTGGATTTTGGTTTGGGTTCAGGTTTTGCTTCTTCGGGTTTACCCAGAGTGGATTTTGGTTTTGGCTCAGGTTTGGATTCGGGTTTAGTTTCCTCAGGTTTGCCCAAAGTGGATTTAGGTTTTGGCGCGACTTCCTCTTTCTAGAAATCAGTTATAGAATAATCATGAATTGTTCCATTTATGGTTTTGTTTATTCGTGTTATATATTTAGTTTCGAGTGTCATATGTACCTTAGCCTCCTCTCCCTTGCGAGAAACTGATAGTCTTTTTGTTTCCTCTTTCTATAAGTTTGAAAAAATTTGAAAATTTACATCAGTTTGTGATATTCTTCGTAAGTGTTATTGTGGATAAATGTATTATACCTTCGATTCTTCCGGTTTAGCGAGTGATTTTGGTTTCGCAGTAGGTTCCTCTTTCTGTAAATAAATTTCATGCACGGCATATAGTGAAACAAATAAAAAGTATTTATCGGAAATAGGTGCGAATTATTTGAGTGTATAGTGTGAAAATGTTCAATGTAGTGTACGTGAATTGTGTACCTCTGATGAATCAGATGACTCAGTGGAGCTTTTACGTCTTGTGGTTTCTTTGATCTAAAATAAGAAAAATCGAAAAGATTTATAATCTATTAGCCGTAATACCCCGGAGGAATTCATTTTAATTGAAACGTAAATAAATCTGAACTGGATTGACGTTAATTGCAGACAAAGTTTGCATCACAGACAATTTGATAGTTGAAAGAAAAATGCATCTATGTACCTTGGGCTGCTCGTCGAACTTGCGAGCTGTGGCTTTAGGTTCCTCCTATTAAAATCACGATAATTGTCAGATGGGTGTGAGAGATTAATTTTACCTTATTTTACGTCAGCTATTAATTGTATCTTATGTAAGAATGTGTGAAATGTTCATGTGTACCTTAACTTCATCCGATTTTTCAACGATCGATTTTCTTTTTGGTTTCGGTTCATCCTAAAAAATGAAAGTGTTTTTGAGTGTGTGTACATTATCGTTGTATGAGTTTTAGTGTATTGTAAATCTTGTGTAATTCGCACCTTGGTGTCTAGAGGTTTCTCATCCACGATCTTTGGCTTAGATCTAACCCTAGGTTCCTCCTGGTAATACACAGGGAATAAAAAAAAACATTAGTATTAAAATTCACACAAATTCAAGCATTATCGACTTATATACCTTCGTGTTCTTTCCTTTATCGGTAACATCCTCGGATTTCGGCTTACCCTCCTGAAAGTATCGTGCGATTGAAAAAAAAATAAAATTCTAGAACTCTGCTATCGATCGCGTCCTAATAATACTCCATTTGTATTATATTAATAATACCGAGTGTCTAAGCTTGGATTCTCGTTTCTAGATTTATACTCGCGCGTTCTAATTCCCGAGCTTAGTATGTTCTAAAATAATGTATCAACGTGTGACACTCTTCACGCGTACGAGCGCGGCATATCGGCATGGCGCTTTAAAATAGTTTATTGACGCATATCGCCATTTCGACACGGTTTTGAGGGCAAATACATGTTATATACTGCGTTATGCGATACCCGAAATCGGCGTTACTGTAGTGTGTTACTTATATAATGTGTAATGTGTGGATGTGTGTTCGTACCTCCGAGACTGCGGGTACGGATTTAACCGAGCGTCTCCTTGGTTCCGGCTGTGATTCGTTCTAAAATAAATGATTGATGCGCGTCGTTATTTTGACATTTTAAAAATTGCAGTAGTGTAATTGTGTGCTCAACGAGTGTATACCTCCGGTACATCGGCTGCAGGCTCGTCTGCCCGTTTGCGTCTAACCTCGGCCCGCGATTCGCTCTAAAAGTTTGACAAATCGAATCACGTTATTCCGATTGTTTTTCCTATGTGTGAAGTATGAGCCGAGATAACGAGTGAATCTGCCAAAAATCAAAGTACGCGATCTTGTTCCAAACGATAAGAGAATTTTTGAACAGTTACAAACTATGTTACTTTGATTCTTGGTAGAGCTCTCTATTTCGATGTTCGCTCTATTTCATTAAATCAATACCTCGGTTGTCTCGGACTTGACTGACCGGCGTCTTGCCTGCGGTGTTATTTCGTTCTAAAATAAATTATGGCAATTTGTGAATAATTTTTTTTTTTTTTTAGATTTACGTTGAACTTCTGAAAATCAGTAATTATACCTCGTTTGTTTCGCTATCGGTTTCTTTGACAACACGTCTACGTCTTATTGTAGATTTGGGTTCGTCCTAAAATGAGTTTTTAATTTTCATTTCGTGTATAAAATAAACTGAAAATTTAGAATTCAGAACCGTTATATACCTCTACTACATCGGTTTCTGGTTTTACTGAACGACGCCTTGGTTCCGGCTGCGATATATTCTAAAATTAATAACGATTTCGCGTTAGATCATCAATTCTCTCATTATGATTGGTTTTATTTATAGAACGCTAATAATTTCTACCTCATCCGTTTCAATTTCGGATGTTTCTACACGTCTACGTCTAACCACCGGTTTTGGCTCATCCTGAAATGGTTTTAACAAGATTGAAAAATTTGGTTCATTTTATTTCTAGCGGTTCGATACACCGAACAATTATATACCTCAACTACTTCAGTTACAGATTTAATCGATCGACGTCTTGGTTCTGGCTTCTAAAATAAATAATGATTCCGTGCAATAAAATTGAACTTTTTGTAATCCAATTACCAAAAATAAAAAAAAAATTATAATTTGTACCTCATCTATTTCGTTTTCGGTTTTTTCTACACGTTTACGTTTAACTACAGTAGTTTTCGGTTCATCCTGAAATATTTTTATAGTAATTACATTTCCTTGAAACTTTAAATTCCTAATGAATATAATTTTACCTCATCTACTTCGGTTACCGACTGGACCGACTGACGCCTTGATTCAGGTTTAGATATATTCTAAAAATGTTCATGTGTCAATAAAAGTTTTGATTTCTAAAATGTATTTATAAATCAATTCACGTCAATAATTTATACCTCGTTTGTTTCGTTTTCGGTTTTTTCTACGCGTCTACGTCTAATAACAGTAGTTTTTGGTTCATCCTGAAATATTTTTATAGAAATTATTTTCTCTGGGAATTATGAATTTTCCAAAATGTAAATAACTTTACCTCCTCTACTTCGGTAACAGACTGAACCGATCGACGTTTTGGTTCTGGTTTAGTTATATTCTAAAAGATATTTACGTGATATTAGATAATTAAGTTTTCCGAAAGTATTTATGAATCAATTCATTTTAATTATACCTCGCTTGTTTCGTTTTCGGATTTTTCTACGCGTCTACGTCTAATTACGGTAGTTTTTGGTTCATCCTAAAATTTTTTTATAGTAATTATGTCTTCTGCTAACTTTAAAATTCCTAATGAATATAAATTTACCTCATCTACTTCGGTTACTGATTGAACCGACTGACGCCTTGTTTCTGGTTTAGACGTATTCTAAAAATATTTATGTTAAAAAAAATGTAAATATTCATAATGTATTCATAAACCATTTCAAGTTAATAATTTATACCTCGCTTGTTTCATTTTCGGATTTTTCTACGCGTCTACGTCTAATTACAGTAGTTTTTGGTTCGTCCTAAAATATTTTTATAGGAATTATTTTTTCGAAAATCGCAAAATTTTCCAATTATAATCAATTTTACCTCCTCTACTTCAGTCACCGACTGAACCGATCGACGTCTTGGTTCTGGTTTAGCTACCTTCTGAAAATGTTTTACGCGATGTTGGAAAATTCAAATTTGCAAAAATATTTATAAATCAATTCACTATTAAAATTTATACCTCGCTTGTTTCGTCTTCAAATTTTTCTACGCGTTTACGTCTGATAACAGTAGTCGGTTCATCCTAAAATAGTGTATTCGTAATTTAACAACTTTGTGCATACCTCGTGTAAGAATATTAGAAAATAAAATGAATGTGAAAGAGAAAAAAAAATTATAAAGAGAAACGAGATCAATCGTATCCTATACTTGGAATGCACACAAATATCCTATATCTCATACTCATCAGCTAGTTATAGCAATTTTATACCTCTACTACTTCAGTTACAGATTTAATCGAGCGTCGCCTTGGTTCTGGCTGTGATACGTTCTAAAATAAATGATTAATATGCTGTAATTATTCTGAGATCTTTTCACGACACCGCACATATTACGATTTCTAGTATATACCTCATCTGCATTAGATTCGGGTTTGCTTGGACGTCTTCGCCTAATCTCTGGTTTTGATTCGACCTAAAATAGTTTATTACCGTTTGCCAATGTGTTTCTATTTTTTTTTTTTTTTTAATTCATTGTGCGCTAGTTATAAGTACCTCGTCGTTATCTGCCGTAGGTTCATTTGAGAATCTCCTCAATTGTGTTTTGATTATTGTCTGTAAGGGAGAAGTTGTGTATGTGTATGTAGAATGTAAAATGAGTTTGAAAAAAATAAAAATAAATCTACCTCGTGTGTGGAACTAATAGAACTCTTACGAGAACTTGGTTCCGAAATATCCTAAAAGTTTTTTCAAAGTTTTAGTACATGGCTATAAGACAATGTGTATTGTGGAATATTGTGTATATTGTGATGTGTTTTTTGTGTACCTCGGATGTGTCGTATGCAGATTTTATTGCGCGTCTTCTTAAATCAGGTTCGTATGTATCCTAAAATATTAGTTGGTGTAAATTATTTGTGTAATAAAAGCTTGTGTAGTCGAATTAGTGTAATGTGTACCTTCGTTGAATTGGAAATAGATAATTGCGATGATGTTAACGAGTTTCTCTGCAAATTGAATTACAATAGTTGTATATTTTCGCCAATTAAATCGAATAGAGAAAATTTTGTCAATTTAACGAGTATTATTTCTAACATCAATTAACAAACACGAAGATCTAATTCGAGTTCTAAGAATTCTTTCGATATCCTACTTACGATATTCAATTCGAAAATCATTTTCTTTCGATTGAAGATTCAGCCACTAGATTATATTCGACACACATCAAAAACTTTTCAAGCAATAAAAAAATGATGTACACTCATTCCTCATTGGTCTGTTTAAGAGTTCAAATATAATACTACTTATCTTGAAGAAAAATAAAATCACCGCCTTTTGAATCTCAAAATACAACAGATAGATTTTTCAAATTGTTGGTTACGAAATGCAAAACTTGATTTGACATTACCTTCTCTGCAACTTCTTTCTTCTTTCCAATAACAGACGCTCGGCGGCTTTCAGTCGTAACTTCTTCTTCAGTCTGGACAGACAAAAATATATGTTAGGAATTTGATTTTAATACGGTTAATTTGAGCGATCGAACATTTTTACGTACTTTTTGAACAGAAACACGACGCTGTGGAGATTTAGTGCCATCTTGTACCTGTGATCAAAAAATGATGTATAGATTAGAAAAAGGCAATTTAAAATATATATTATTTTTTGGGAGCACTCATTTACCGTTTCTTCCTCAGTTTTGATGAGGGAGCTGCGCCTGCTCTCTGTACGAAGTTCTTCAACCTTAGAAAAGATTGAAAATAAATCATTTTTCATGGCTGATTTTTAATTTGAAGCTGAGATTAATAACGAAATACTCACTCTGCTGACAGATTGTTTACGGCTTGTTTTTTCAAGCTTGGGAGTTGATTCTCGAGAAGCCTCTGTTGATTCAGTTTCTTTTTTCTTTACGACTTTCTTAACTTTTTCGACTTCTTTCTTATCTTCAGCTTTTTCTTCAGTCTTCTTCTGCAAATGAATAATTGTTTCAATTCTAGTAAAATATTAAATTAAAAAAAAAAAAAAAAAATATAATACCTTAAGTGATTTACGCTTTTCTTCAACATTATTAACAATTTCTTCTTCTTTCTAAATAGATATTGCAATCATAAATTTCATTAGTTTTCATCATGGTAACATACTGTGTATATTAGTAATTCATAACAGAAACACTAGTTAGTTTCATACAAGCAGATTCAAAAATTACAAGCATAAACATAGTAACATAAAAAAATTTTTCTTTACAAAGCGAAGAGATCATGAAAAGTGAAGAAAATATTTTTTGATAATAGCATTTATATAGTTATAGATAGAAGCAGTAAAGACATTACGAATTTGCAATTAAGATTGTAGCATGGCGACCTGAAAAGCAGCAATAATTATTTAAAAGCATTATCAAGTTATAAATTGCAGATTCAAATAATATGAAGCTGGAAAAAATATAGCATTAGATTTGTGCGCACTAAATAAAAACTTCACGTTATCTCGAGTAAAAAATGAGATGATATGCGATTGTGTGATGAGCGATGTTTCAATGCGAGCGAATACATTACCAATAAGTGAGAAAATAAATGTCTGCTCACCTGAAGAATCTCCATTTTCTGTAATAAAAAAAAACTGAATTAGTTGAGTCAATGACACATACTCAATATTGCATGAAAATTGAATTTATAGATATGAAATATATACAGAATACTCAATAAAAAATAAATTGATATTTAACGCAACACAGACGAAGGGATTCGACATAAAATTGGAATACAAAACAGGAAAACACATTGAAAATGAATGTGTATAATGAATTGTGTGATACTTTTATATTGCAAAACAAAAAAAAACAAAAAACATACCTTCTTGGAAAGTGGTTTATGTATACCATTTGATTTTGTTTCTGGCACATCCTTTGAAAAATATAAAAAATATGAATGTATATAAAAAAAGATAAAAAAAAATGTGTTCAAAAAGTGTTGTGTGAAAAGTGTTTTAGTGTACCTCAATCAAAGAATATGTTTCTGATTCGGATTCCTCGACAATTATTTCGGTCACACTGGACTCGACTACACTCACTACATCCTGATCGTCATCGTCATCTTCATTATCACTCCAAATGGATTTGGATACCTTTTTATTATATTTGATATATTTTAAAAAATAAATTAAAAAAATAATGTGATAGTCTAGTGAAAAATATCGCGCTTAATAAAACTAGTAATATAATGTTTGAATAGTGTATAAGTGTTGGTAATGTTCAACAAAAATAATTTTGAGGGTAGGAAAAAGGAACGGTATGACTATTCCAGGGGAAGACAGATTTTACTACCTTTTGCTCTTCGATCTTTTCTGCTTTCACCTCCTCTTTCTTGACTACTTTTTTCTCCTCTTTCTTTTCTTCTTTCTTTTCCTCCTTCTTTTCTTCCTTCTTTTCCTCTTTCTTTTCCTCTTTCTTTTCTACCTTTTTCTTTTTCTTTTCCTCCTCTTCTTCTTTCTCTTCTTTCTCCTCTTTCTTCTATAAGGTTTAGGAAAAATAGCATGCAGTAATCACAAAGGTGGAATGACAAATTATGAACAAATATCATATGCTATTAACGAGGGCGAGAAAGATAGAGAGTAGACACATTTTGGTATAACCGAAATAGGGAACCAAAATATCAAAAATATATTGGGGGATTCATCAACATGTAACATTATTCAGAATAAAAGTATATTTGTGTCATTCGCCAAATATGAAATGCATACCTTGACGACCAGTCGAGCGGTTGATTCTTCTTTGCCAAAATCGTTACTGACGACAACCTTGTAAGTACCCGATAATTCCGTAGTAGCCGATGAGATGCTCAGCTTCATATCAACACCATTAAACGATATCATGATGTCTTTAGATGATTTGATAACTTGAGAGTCTCTGAAATGTTACAAGAAAATTAAAATTCATTTAGAACAAAACGTGAATTGTGATAAAAATTTGTTGACATTACCTATACCATGTAACTGTGACTTTCCTATCTTCTTTCAACAAACGCGCAACGAGTTCAATCGATTTTCCTTCTTCGATAGTCTGAAAAAATAATAATTTTTTAGACCATATTATTCAGTTATAAAATGTCGAATACAGTTTAAATGGTCAACATACGGCTGATTTGAGACCGGAACCAATTCTTGGCCTCTCACCCTCTTCAATTTCAGTAACCTCAACAACTTGAGATGTAGCTTCTCCTTTTTCGTTTTTAGCTACCAATTTATATGTACCTTTGTCGGCTTGAGACATTTGTTCGATTTCTAGTTTTACAGCGAATTCGCCCTCTTTCACTTGCTCAACGTGTACTTTGTGTCTTCCATCTTCTCTGACCGCTTGAGTTTCTTTGAACCAAGTACAATCAGGGGTGAATTTGGATAGAACGTGACACTCAACTATCACAGTCTTCTTTTTCACTATTTTAACAACCTTTGGCTTTTCTTTGATCACCGGTATTACTAAAAATTTTAATTGACAGTGATATATCGATAAATCATATTTAATCACAGAATAAAACAAAAAAACTTACTTTCAACATTCAAGGTGAGATTCGCATTGAGTTCGCCAAGTGTATTCTTGATATTACATTTATAAAGACCAGAATCCTCTGGTGTTGGATCGTTCAACGTTAACTTTATATAATAAATATCTTCTTTTTCTTTAACAATACTAATTGAAATTTTCGAAGACTCTTTGACCACTTTGCCGGCAAAGGTCCAGACAATTTCGGGTTTAGGATTAGCTTTGACTTTACAGTCCATCACCACTAATTTACCCTGATTTTGCGACTGAATTCGTGGTTTTTGAACGAAGCTAGGGCCATCGCCTTCCGGTTCTGGTTCTGCTTCGATGTTCAAATTCAAATTGGCGTTACTCTCTCCATATTCGTTCTTCACGTGACATCTGTAAGTGCCACCGTCGGGAGCTGACGGGTCCTATAGACACAAATAATTAGTGAATTAGTAAAATGCGAAAAAAATTTTTGATGAAATAAACAAAGAAATAATTACTCTGATTTCCATGGTAAGTTCATAAATATCCTCCTCCACGGACTTGCTCTTGATCGATATTTTCGATGACTCGGTTACCACAGTTGTGCCTCGGAACCATGTTACGTCAGGTTTCGGTTTCGCCTTACATTTGCATTTCATCGTGATCAGGGTACCGTTCTCGTTCGGAATGATACGTGGTTTCTCGATGAAGGACGGCGCAAAGCCGGCGCTCTCTTCTGCATCTTGGAAAGATCCATGGTTAGTCATCGTCATAGGTATTCAAAAAAAACTTGATAAACGATTGACGATTAACGATCGACGGGACAAATACATTGAGATTGAGCCCTGAATTGTGAATTACGACACATCTCTTCTTCAAAGATACCAATTTGGTAGGAGATAGCGTAATTCCTAATACAGAGACTCACATCGTTGTGACGTTACCAGCGACGATTAGTTATTGGCAGCGTTTTAACAAGTTATGAAAAGCAGAGAGACGGGATCTTCACGAACATTATTCACATCGACACATTATTCACTTACCTCGAATAAAAAAGAGGTACTCGGTAAATTTATATGGAAATAAATTTTACTCTATTAACACGAAATCGAATGATGAAATGATACCTCCTGACTTTCGAAGATTCGTTATAAAGGGGAAATAAACGAACGTGCGAGGAAATCCTTTCAAGGAATGACAGAAAGAGATCCTACTGTACGAAAAATAGAATCGTTAACGAAGAGCCCACGTCTTCGGTTAGGTAAAAAAAAAAAAAAAATATACAGATTCGCGACAAAACATTGGGGGAAAAAAAGTTGAACGGATTTCTTTGGAGTTCCGTGGTGGGCCGCGAGATTGATGAGTGCTTCGCGACTTGCCTTGGAAGTTCAACGAGATGTTGGCGTTACTTTCGCCGAAGTTGTTAAAAGCGTTGCAACGGTAATTCCCGCCGTCCGCCTTAGTCGGATTCGAAATCTCAAGCGTGAGGAGATAAGTGTCCTTTCCGGTGGCTTTGCGCAACATCTTGACGCGCTGGCTGTCGGAGATGGCTCTGGCTCCCTGGTACCAGGTAATATCGGGCACCGGGTGCGCCTCGAGTACGCACTCCATAATCAGTACGTCGCCCTCCTGTCGGATCGTCGGTTTCTTCGGGAAACGCGGTGGTTTACCGTCGGGGATTCTGTGTAAATCGACATGTCAGCAACGGAATTTTTCCACGTGCTCCTGGACAAGGGTAACCTATTGTCTGGCGGGACGATCGACTCGACTGAATTTTTGAATAAAAAAGAGAAAAAAATTGAGTTCAAGAAAAAAAAAAAATAGAAAGAGCGTCGAGTTTGGAATCGTCGCGCCAGACGCAAAGAAATCCCGGTGGAGGTGGAGCAACGCTGAATACTCTCGATGCGTACTTGAGCCTGTCGCCACCCTCAAAGTTCAAATTGATGGTCGCCACACCCTGCCCGTGCTTGTTCTTCGCTACGGCTTTGTACTCGCCGGCGTCGACCTTCGCCACGCTGTCGATCCTCAACCTCGCGAGATGATAAAGCTTCTGATCGAGATCCAGGGACGTGTGGAACCTCGCGCTGTCTTTCACCTCCTCGCTACCGTGGTACCTGTTTGGTACGCGTCAGATTCGGTCTATTTTCTCATATGAATTTTTTTCATAGCATGCGTTGAAAATTCGAAGTGTACTCGATCACAGTGAAGTGTTCTCTTTTACGCGTTCATCCAGCATGCATGACTCGATGTCGAGTTCGAAATAAGAAGAAAAAAAAAAGGGAAAGAAAATTTCGACATCGGAGAATGAAACAACAGTGGTTCGGATAACAAGGCCCGCTTGAAAATTTCGTAGATCCATTTACTGAATCAATCTCATTTCTTACCACGTGACACTTGGTTTTGGGTCACCTACTAATCGGCATTCAAAGGTGATGGTGTTACCGTCGTCTGACTGTCTTATCACCGGTCGTTCGGTGAAGGTTGGCTTAATGCCGTCGTCTGGTACTGGTGCCTCATCGCCTAAGTTAGCATAAACGACTTTTTTCTATCGGCTCTCATTTTCATTCCTTAATTTTAATGAATGTCTAACTCTTTTACTGCCACGCGCTCAAAATAAATAAAAATACACATCCAAGTGAGCTATTTTTGCAAATCGAATAGCACGATTTCGTAGCAGTAACAGAATTGAGAATAATTTTTTTGCCACTCCTTCAAGAGACTAGGAGCTACGTATCGATTCGGCCTATCGTTGCTGAGATAACTATCCAACATGGACGATGTCCTACAGCTGTAGACTACGTGAAAAAACGAAATATGTCGAAGAAGGTTTGCTGGTGAATCGGTAAAAGTACTGTTTATCCTCGTGCACGTTTCGTTTGATGAATGTATGAAAAACAAGTGAACATTTAGTCGACAACGGAATTGGTTGTGAAATTTTGTACCTATCTCAACGAGATATTCCCTCCCCTCATACTTCCCGTTCCTTCTGCAATGTACATGGTAGTTAGATGAAATCAAAATCACTGCACAGTTATGCTTAAGCGTTTTTGTTTTTCGTGAAAATGCTGTTTGCGTGTGAGTGCGTGATGTGCCTGTATCGTTGCTCGTGACTGTAGTGTTTTGAAGTTTCTAATGTGCATGTAAATTCTGAGCGTTTGTATTTTGTACGAGATATAATAATTCAAATAAATATGAGAAATTTAAAGTGTACAATGAATAGTTTACACATGATTTACATATTCGCTCGCGACGGGCATCAATTTACAACCGTCGTGTTTATTGCTATTTTAATCAATACGAAACACTGAAATTATTTGGTACAATAAACAGAGTGAAAATATCACTTTGGCAACCTATCGAAGCGTCAGTACAATGCGAATCTATTCACGCACGTTTCTCGCATACGAAGTGGTGATCGTCTCGATACATCGGGTCGTTAAAATTGATAATCGATTATCCAACTTGTACGACAATCGCCAAATCTGTACTCGTGAAACGATACTATTAATACGTCATTGAAGCAGCAATATTACGTTATGGATTAATATCATTGATCTGCAGTCTACGCTCTCACGGCGAAACTCCGTCCAACCGGAGTCGTTTTTTCCTCCTATACTATTTTTGCTTTTGTTTTATCAACCGGGTTGTATATCGTGGCTCCATTGAGCCGACATCGATACGTGCTCATCGCTCGACTATGAATTCGTTGACAATATAATTAAAAATAAATGCAATATATGTAATGTACGGAAAGATTGGAAAAGTTTGATGGAAGAGAAAAAATACTTAAAAAAAGGTAGAGAAACGGAACGTATAAGAAAATTTGAGAAATTCCAGTGGGAGAAAAAAATAGTGGGAAAGATAAAAAGTATAGAGAAAGATAGTAAAGAAGAGTAGATCAGTCGATATACATCCCGAGTGAATGAGAAAAAAAGATGGGATTTAATTATTTAGTTTGTATTGTTAATTTACAGATTTATCATTTAGACTCATATAATGAGAAAAAAAATGATTAAACAATTTGAATGATTTATCGCCATAGCAATTATTAAAAAAACAAGACAAACTAAATAAGCGGCTTTTATGGTTTGAGTATTGTAGCGTAGTGACGAAGGTGCGGATACTTACTGTCGAAGTTTAATGAAATCGTGGCGTTCGATTCGCCAAGTTCGTTCTTCGCGGTGACCTTGTATTTGCCAGCATCCTCTACGGTCACATTTTTTATTTCTAATGTCGCGAAGTACGAATGGCCATCTTTATCCACAGTTAACTGTACAGACGAGCAGAGATCGAATAAATAATAAAGATCTCCAGATTATTATTCGTTCGCGATTGTTACCTTATGCCTCGACGAATCTTTCACTAAGTTTCCATCGTGGAACCACGTAACTTTTGGCGTTGGATCAGCGGTGATACGACACTCAAACAACAATCGTTTTCCATCATCCTCTTGTCGGATTGCGGGTTTCTTGGCAAAAGTAGGTGCGATACCATCGATTTGTCTGTAAAATCGATTAGCGAATTAGTAAACGTTAAATTACACACGAGTAATAATAATCTCAGTTAAATACAAAAACTCAAAACTTGTGTTACAAAATCATTCGCGGGACAAAGAATTTTTGACTTTTTTTCTACATTTCTCTGTGTACTAGAGATTGCGATCAAAGTGCATTGGCCTACTTTGGGCCACGTTGGGGCTAAGTTTAGCACGAAGCAGCCAAAGAACTGGGCTGCAGCTGTTTTGCTTAGCTATTTGTTTGCATCTAATTGATTTCACTTGAATGCACTTAGGATTGTTCGGAAAAGTTGTCTAGATCTAAGAAGCAATTTCTTCGTCTGGTTAAGTGGTCGATGCTGGTACAGAAATATCCAACCGGTTCAGGGTAAAAACAAATCTTAGTAGTGAGAAACAGCATGACTGATTAAACACAACATCAACAGCGCACACGCGGGCTCTGTAGCATGCACTCACCCTCTCCTAGTTGGCGGTGGTGGTGGCGGTGCTACAGCGGCTAAAATAAAAAATAACAAGCGAAATAAGCTCAAAGCGATTAAATTAAAAAAGCGAGTCGATGAGTGAGCGATCGTAAAACAAAATAAACAAAATTTAATAAAGCAGAGAGCCTCGAGAAGCTGCACACGTCAATCTTGTACTTGGTTTACACCAACTTACTTCTCTCTAGGCTCATCCACGGCTGAAAAAGATATGAATGTTTACATGGAGGTAAAGTTCGTAATAAAAATAATAAAAAAACATGACGTCTCTCAGAGAGACAACGAGTTCGTAAAAATATCGACAATATATAATATGTAAACAATAGTAGAAAAAACAAAACTCACGGCTGAAATTAAGGTTAATGGAGGCTGCAACCTCTCCCATCTTGTTCTTGGCCTTGACCTTGTACAGGCCGGCGTCTGTCTCGATGACATCGTCGAGCTCGAGCACCACGAGGAACTTGTTGGTGCCGACGCTCTGCACTTTGAAATTGGTCCTCTCATCCTGGCTGAGCTCAACGTCACCCCGGAACCACGATATTTCCGGTTTCGGCGAGCTCACCAGCTGACACTCGAATATCAGCCGGTTCCCCTCATCCTCCTGTCTCAGCTGCGGCTTCTGCGTGAAGCTCGGCGCGAAATCATCGGCGACCCCCATTATTTTGGGCAGGGGCGCCTCTAACCGCCTTTACCAATACAGTTCTAATAGTAAGCTCGACGATCGGGTTATCGAGACCTTGCCAATGGGCTTGGGTAATCCTAAGCTACTTAGAGAGACCTATTTCACCCTCGTGGACGTTAACACTGAAAATTTCATACGTCGTTCATCTCGCACTTGAACAGAATTTTTCGTTGTTTACTCTACCTGAATGTTTACTTCGATCTCGATCAAACGGAACCGACCGGCGGCACCATTCACCCCTACTCGAATCGTCTTTCTCGCTTTATTTTCCTTCTCAATCTATAATTCGGGAACAAAAACAGGATATTAATGACTTTTCGAGGAACGAAACGGTTCTTAAATTAACCCCACTGTCGTGCGAAAATTTTTGTTTTTCGCGTTTTTTGATCGTGACGTAAGGCACGAGAATAGTTTATCGGATTTTACGGAACAAAATGGCTTAGCCGTCTGGATTTCTAGAAATAACACACAAATCTCGCATACAGATCTCGTCGAAAAAGATGAAAAAAAAAGAAAAAAAAAATACTCGGAGCTTTCGATCGTAAAACAAGAATATGTCTCCGTTGGCCGAGCTGCAGTTTTCTAGCCTCTGAAACGGTCCTACCTCGTGAATTTTCTCGTTCTTCCCAACAGTTCACTGTAACGAGGCCCCGCTAGATTTTCGCGAGTTAGCGCGAATTCACGGAATCCGCCGTGACTAAAGCCACGAGGGAACGTTTTCCAAGACAGCCAAGGCCGGCCTGTATGACGTAAGGGCTCTATTATTAATGCGACTCTTGGCTCGAAAACTGGTGGGCCGGTTATCTTAGTAATCGGTTATTATGTTTGGCATGTACGGAGCGCGAATATGCAGACGCGGGACGTATCGCGTTCGGAGTACGCGCGTAACGAAACACCGCGATCGAAAAAAACCGTTAACACACGATTCTTCGAATCCGATCACTATCTGAAACCTAATAAAACTAATACAACGTTGCTATTCTCGTGCACGATAATTTTTTACATTTTTTCACGTTCGTTTTACAATTTTTCTTTCACATTGCAGAGATGTTTGTTTCAAAATTGGTCAAGTCGAGAGAGTTGAGATCACTACGCGGCACCTAACCTCCGAATTTCGCAAAAGTTCCATTTCCGTTGGTTCGCGCGCGAAATCGATATTTCTTGGAAATTCAAAATGACCGACCGATTTTCGGTTATATACGTTCGTGTTGGAATGCGTAATTCATTGCGAAAAGCCGAGCAAGCGAGATGATCCAACGGACGGTGACAAAAACGAGCGCCAAAGGTTGACGTACCGACGAAACATCGTTGGGGTAAAATTGGCGAAGCCGTTACCCAGCTTTGAAAAATCGCTCGAATTCGAATGTAAATAACTTGTCCGTCAATCAACGTTCCTCTTATATTTTAACGCGCGACGAGAATAACTCGACTTATCGCGAGTGCAATGCTATTTCGGCGAAGGGACCGGCCGAGATCAATGGACTGATTTATCGAGGCTCGTAAATCTCATTGTCGTGAACTTACCGGTCTTGTAAAACCTCGTCGAGGAAATCCGGTGGGCCGTGCACTACGAACGGAGACACGGAACGTCGCGAAACGTTATGGAGGTTAGAAACTTGGCAAACGTGTTTCGACTTGTCCGGTCTTGCATTCTTGGGATAGCCGGGCTTATAATTATCGCGAAAATAACGCGAATCGGTCGTGTTACGTCTTCGACCCTTTACGTTCCGCGAACCACTCATCAAACTGTTATGTCCTCCGAGAAGTCCGTCAATTTAATTTGACTTCCGCGATTTGAATTTGACTAGCCTCGCAATTTGACTTGAGTAGCGTTGTACTCTTTTCGATGCGTGAGTTCCTTGCTCTTTGACAACGATATAGCACATGTCCAAGCCCAAGAAGAATCGAAACGAGTGCCAAGCGTAAAAGGTTATGATGACTAAAGGCATTGAAAAGAAAATTTGAAAACTATGACATTCGTAATATCCACGATAAATGATCGCACCGAGCGAAAACAAAATTCGGGTAACCGAGCCGGCCAACAAAAATCGCTCGCGATGTCGAAATTTATACACTGTATAAATCCAAATTCCACGAGACACGAGCGTCTCGTTATACTAAATCAGAATTACGAAAGTGGTTACTCAATTTTATAAATATTCGTCCAACGGTAGACGAGAATCGTCTTGTTGTGTTTTGTAGAAAAGTATCGTTTTCGATTACATCGAAGATGTTTGGCAGCCGTTTAGCAGCGTCTCGCGACCGACAGAGTACGCTCGGGTTAAAATAGACGCGCGTCTATAGACGGTGCATATTTTTATGAATGAAAAAAACCCTTTTCGTGCGCCTCGCGAACTTTGGCTAATGACTCGGCTCCTCGGGAGACAAACAGGTGCTTTTACAGGAGCATGGAAAAATAAAATTATAATTGTAACGTGACTGACACTTGGCACGTAATTTTTAGTTCGCGAATACCGATTGTTTCCTTACGACCAGACTCGACAGTTGTCGCAATTTGTAAACTGTAATGAGCCTCTTTATACGCGAAACTACGTCTCGGTGGACTCTCGACGGAAAAAATTGAACTGTTATTCGACAAGGCATAAAGTTTCGGTATTGTAACCCGCGTAATTGCGAGTTAGCGAGCGAGTCGATTCGCATGCCTGACCTACAAGTTATAAGTATTGGGTGTCCCACGTCGGGCTAACTATTTTCGTACACTGACTCAAAACCGTGGAAAGTCGCATCGAGCGGATGCGCCCATGTCCATCGACCCAGAGTCTCGAAACGTCACGGATAGTCGATACTCCTCTCGGAGTTCGAGCTAGATCAACGATCGCGAAATATCTCTATTACAATCGATTATTACATCGATTATTATCTCTATTATTACAATCGATTGCGACTCTCGCGACGTTCAGGGGGATCGAACACATTCGAGGTTAGGCGAACCTCGACTGCAAGGTTAACGTTCGTGAAGATCGTTCGAATAGCAGTTTCGTGTTCCGATGACATTTATTCTATAAACGGTACGAATCAATTAGGTGATCGGCCAAGGCGCAGCGCGAAATAAGGTCATAAATGTAGAACCCGCGCGATAATTGATCCGGGCGTGCCATTATGAGCCTATATGGACGTCATTTCGAATTTCGCAAGAGCGACAAGGACTCTTTGATCGATCGGCGATTGGCAGGGAGCGCGAAGGTCTCGAACAGAGTAGACTCGTGCTTCTACTATGTACGAATTCGTTGACACGTAGAAGCGCGGGGGCGGTTTCGCAAGTGCGTACTCAGCGCGAAAAAATCCTCCTCGCGATTCGGTTTCAAGGGGATCCAAAAATAAAGAACGTTAGTCACGATCGCGAGTTACGAGCCGCGTCCGGCCCGATGATCAACAGGTGAAACGCTCTCGCTATACCGTCGACAATGGCTCCTAAAAATATGCATTTATAAATAAGATGAGTCGCCGCGGTATGTACCGCGACTCTTGTGGAATGTCGTAAACTCGATCATGCGATCGGGAAAACCTCACCTATAGATTAACGGGTTAGTCATTGAGCGTGTTTCAACCCTAAATACGTCATTTTTCGCCTCGATATAGCTCGAGCGTGTCGCGATTCCGCCGAGGGTTAATTATACGACGTAGATAACCTCAAAATACATCGTTCTCGATTCGCACGAAAAGCGATTTATCGCCTGGATCGTATTTTTTTCTCTTCGACATCCCTACCGCTTTCTCGCTTCCCCGGATTCGATAAATCCGACAGAACTCGCGGTATGCAGATATTTTTAAATCGTTCCCGATCTCACCATCTCGCCCACATCGTTCTCCGAGTACAACGAGAGAGAGAGCGAGCGAGAGAGAAGCAGCCGTCAAGGCGACAGCTGAGGCTCGTCGTGAAATCTTCGAGAGAGAATCATTTTATCGTTCATTTTTCCTCCCGGTTATTTTCGTTCCGAGAGAAAGAGCAAAATGACTAAGCCGCTGGGTTAAGTAATCGGCGAGTTCACGGCACAAACTTTTTGGCTCATAGACACGGGGTATACGCGAACGTGACTAATGATTCATACCCCTGCGCGATTATCGATATTTCGCGATTTCAACGAAATTATTGGTCATTCTCGTCCGACGCGCACGCCGCGAGTGGAGAGATCGAGAATCGAGGAGATGCGGCAAACGTCAGACGATGACGTTCCCCGTCAAGCGAGCTTCTTTTTTAGTCACGGAAGACCGAAAAAGCACTGCATAGGTGTATTCTCGTCCGTTTCTTGTATTACCCCATTCAATCTTCTTTTTCTCTTTTCTTGAATTTTCCTCTCACTCACTCTCTTCCATACACACCCTCTCTCTCTCTCTCTCTCATGCACACCCTCCTCTCTCGGTATCGAAAGCCGGCTAGATCGCGAAACACAAGCAAGAGCCGTGCGCTCACGTTACGTACTCCTAAAAATACACAAACACCGAGCCTAGATACCTAGTTAGTGCTCTACGAATAGTACACGCGGATTCGACGGGACGAACGAACGAAGGAACGGCAAGACTCGTGGCGATTAGTCACTCGTACGCCGGCGATAGAAAAATTCGACAATATCGATTGGTATCGATAAAAATCGATACGCGTATTAATTCTCGATTGCTCTCACACACACTGGGGTGCACCATCTAGTAGGGCGTTACACTCGCGAGTCGCGACACACTCCCGTTGCACGATTTAGGAATGGAGACGATCCGGAAACAAGAGTATCGATAAAAAATGTGTATCCTTTCCGGTTCACTCACTCGAACGTATTTCTCCAAAGCACCTCTCTCGGCGAACGGAACTTACTTGACTGCTTCTCACAGAGATCCTCCGGGTTTATCCGTTGAGGTTATCCTCGCTCGCAAGGGGTCGAGCGATATTATCCACACGGGTGACACTCGCGAGGGTGTGCGACTTCGCGATAAATAAAAATAAGGCAAAGAAAGAAATAAAAAGAACGGAAAAGTGTCGGTCGTCTTCGTCGTCGATTGTCGTCACTGTGTGGTCGTCTTCACTGATTATATACACGATAATGTATATTTATCGCTTTCTCCGGTCGATTCTTACTGATCGTTACTCGCCCGCTGCTTATCTCTTTTATTCGGCGCGTACCTTTCTCTTTCTTTTTTTTTGAATTTTATTGGATCACTCCGTCTCTACGGCCATCCGAATCGGCGGGGCCCCGCGCGGCAACTAAACATAGGAAGTCTCTCTCGACGAGCCGGTAGACGGTTGGAGAGCAAGGTGGAGCTTTCGGCCACCACCACGTCGACCGAATCCTCCCTCTACTCGACGCCTGCACCGCCTCCACCTGCGCGCGTTCCGCTTTTTTCGCTCCCTCGCACCCCGAGGAGGCCGACACGTCGAGAAATTTCAGGAATCCCGCGACGCGTCGACTTTCTCGCGATTCGTCAACACGCGAGAATTCTTTTTACCCCAAAATTTCGAAATCGATCCTACGCGTAAAGGGTTACGAAAAGACGGTTGAATAACATAACCTAACCTAAACCTAACCTCTATTTTCATAACCGGACGCGCATAATTTTCAACGGACGATGTTTATCGATGTTCAATTTGCGAGGGAATTCGATTCGATCGGAGGTTATGAGAGCGAAGATTTGCCAAGATATCGGGACGGGCGATCGCGCCAGATGAAATTATAAATACCGTTTCGCATTTCACCCGCGCGGGGGTAGCGTAGATTTTCGATTCGGGTGAAATTGCGTGAAATTACGCAAAGGAGGTTCACCTACTGACCGACTATCGCGAGTATACGTCTATCGTACGTTATAACGATGCTTAATTCAAAATTATACTCCACGCGTTGGCCGCGTACCTCGCGACGTTTCGTCAACGACGTCGCGTCGCGCGTGACGTTGAGTTATGCGCCGCGATAGACTTCGCGGGAGAAGCTCGTCAAATTTTCAGCTCGTTATTATCCAACGTTCGAGCTTGTTTCGACAATTTATTATTGCGTTTTTTTCGATTGATATTTATCGAGCTGGCAGTGCGAGCGGATAAATTTGTTTGTTCGCCGTTTCCTCCTAACCTCGCTAACTCACCTCTCGTTCCTCGCGTTCCATCGATTCGTTCACGGCTGAATCACGAAATGTTTCATCCCGGTAATTAACGTCGTCCGACTATTAATATAAATAATTCGCAGCGAGCGCGTGACGTGGCTTATAAACTCGACGATATATAGAATACGTTCGCGGTAAGAGTGACGAATGAAAAAATAATGTTGGCAATCGTCATCGGTAAATCAGCTCGCGTCTCGAATGATCGTCGTTAAATCGCGAGACGGGGGTGGACGATCGACGTCGCGATTATTTGCCAATCGCGTTAGTCATGCGCTATTTTTTTTTACGGCTGTAATTAATTTCGTGGTTGTGTTGCATAGTGAAGTCCAATTATAATCGTGCGAGTAATTAGTAAAATCGGTTTCAAATTTTTATTCTCATTTCAATAAAATGTGTTATTTACACTGAAAAAAAAATTTGTTGAATTTATTTAATATTCGCATACGTTCAAATAATTGTCATGTAAATTCAACCGATTTTTTTAATTAAAAATATTTTATTTTAACCATTCAAAAATAACAAAATGTTTATTTTTATATTTTCAGGTGAATATTAACCAGCTTCAAATTTTTATTTTCTACAATTCAAAAAAAGTTGAATTTATGTAGAGTTGGTACACTTTTTAAAAAATTCATCGACCGAAAAAGGGTCAGAAATGAAAATTTTCTAGCAATTCGCGAGAATGTTTACGCGAGTCTGTATGGAGGTCAAGGTGGGGAAGCCATTCCTCGCGAAACTCCAAGCGACGAGCTGGAGCTACTTTCAGTGGTACGAGTCGATAATAATCGTCGTAAAATTTCTCAAACTCTTCCTCCCCACTGGAGGGATCGGCAATTAAACTCTCGTGGCGCTTGCTCTTCGCAAAAGTAGAAAGACGCTAGTGACTGTAAGAAATAGAACTCGTCCGAGTGAAAACTGGGTCTTGGCCACTCTGTGTACCGCACCAAAAATAAGTTTTTCATACACAGCGCGCGAATTTCGCGCGGTCGTCCGCTTTGGGT
>NCVS01001613.1:41010-116352 GCA_003055095.1 Goniozus legneri | reverse complement strand
AGAGAGAGAGAGAGAGAGAGAGAGAGGAGGAGGATCATCGTGAAAACGGTTAGCGCCGTCGACGTAATTTGAGAGCTCCTCGGACCCCGCGACCATATATGTCCGCCTCGCGTTCACCTCTCTCGCTCCCTCTCGAGTGAGCCCTCGTCCGGCATCTCTTCCACTTTTCTCTCTCCCCTCTCGCTCGCGACTACGCGCCGATTCTCACGCAGGATGACTTTTCCCGTCGCCTTTCGGAGATCATTCACGACTTCGTGCATAGTGAGCAAAAACTTTCACTGAATAAATTTTTTTTTTTTTTCAGAGAACTTCAATAATCTCAGCGATAAACTTGGAATTCGCGCGATCCGATTTTGGATTCCTGTCGCGATAACGATGAGCTTTAAATATTTATGAGAACACGTTTTTTGACTATCCGATATTACTCAATGTCGAAATTTTTATCTCGAGTACTTTGAAATGTATCGGGCTGATAAAAAAATGTGTACGCGATCGACAAAATCGAACTCTGCAAGGTGGCGCCATCGATCGTGATTATCGGCAAGCGACGAGATTTAAATTGCCTCGAATGGTAAAACAAATTGTATCTTGATTTTTCAAAGTACATCTTTATTTATATACATCAAACATTGTGTACCGTAAATTTAAGTTTAATAGCAACTCTTAGAATTTAAACTTATCGAATTATCGTCCTCGATCACTATAACACGCTATCTCGCAGTGTTGTGCTATAATTATGTACATTCCGAGATTTGACACAGAAATTAAAGTTTATGGCAATATTATACCTATTCCACGAAATTAATATCTGATATCGATACTACGACACAGCTTAACGCATCTCTGTTGTTCAATCTCTTAGTACGGTCTTTATTTACAATGATCGACACAAACAATAATCTTATAATCTTTTATAATTAAAAAAACTAAGGCAATATAGAGTAAATACAAGTTTGAACTAAACTGACTGATGCGATGTATGAAAATATAATGTAGAAGTTAATCGTAACAACTGCAATGTAGTAGTAATCACAAAATTGTATTTTTCTTATAAATTAACAATAGCGGTTGATTAGCTCAACGAAATAATCAGCGACAAAATTTTTTGAAACAATAGTAATTCATTTGTTCGGGCCGAGTAATATCAATTATCGATAAAATGAATATACAATTATTAATATCAATGCCGCATAGTAACTATACATATGTACGTAAATTAAATTTTTAAAACGATACAAATTTATTGATTCGCTAAATTCTAAATTGCACTACTAAACGTCTTTTCGTTCAAGATTATAAATCAAGTTCGTACTGTTTTATCAAAAAATTTTATTTTAATTCTCAATTGTCGATTACAGATGTCGTTACGAATTCGAACGAACGAAATTTGAAAAACTGTGATAATTCTTGTTACACATTTGAATCGAATAGACAATTGAGATTTTACGGGAACGAAGTAACGGAATGATATTTTTACAAATTCACGTCGTGCGCGTACGACTTGAATGAACTGCGCGTGGATAGGAACGGAGCGAGCTTCGCGTAACGGTAACTGGAGTAACGAAAGCGAGATTGTAGTTTAATTGCAACGAGCGCTAAAAGCGTGTAATCAAACGAGAATTAAAAAATTCAACTTTCGCGAGACCAAACGACAAAATGAACGACACGCCGTATACGCGAGATTTCACTTCTCTTGCCGATACGCATGGAATTTGCGTTCAAACTTTTGGCATTGTCGTGCATATGGGCATGATTTCTCCTCGATGTTTATAAATAGCGGCCACACGAAATATTTAGCGAGCGTAGCAACGCTGTTTACGCGTGTTCGCGAATTTTGATAATTCCTTAGAATTACGAGTGACGAAAGAAATAAAATAGAAACGACACGAGTAGTCCTCTTTACCTGTACCGAGCAGGTAAATGCGCATTGACGACGACAACGATAATTGAACGTTACGTAACGTGTCGTCGTAATATTTAGCAACGTTGGGTTGGCTATGCACCTAACTTTCCAGCGCATACTGGAGCTACCGAACAGCTGAACGTGGAAACTTTATCTTCGCACGATCCACCGGAGCGATAGCGTCTCGTTGAGGATTCACTCGGATTGGTTCAATCTCTGTTACAGTCGTAGATTAATTTTTCGATTTACAATTTTCGCGTTTGAGAATATGAAAACACAGCGAGGCTCGAGGCTCGTTTCGCAAGCGTCGGTGGCACGTCGAGAATTCGATGCAAGAAAATATCATCGACTCGTGCGTTATTTAACTTTCTCCGTGAGTATCGATATTCGTCCTTGAACCGTGACGGTCGTGTGCTATCGCGAGGATGCGCACCGCGCTGTTCGCTCGGCTCCACCGTTCCTCCATAGTAGCAAACAAAACAATAATCAACAAACAATATTTTACACTGAGAATAAAAATTTGTCGAATCTGCTCTGAATTCAAGACACTAATTCTGAACAATATTCCTTTGTAAGGTACAATTTATTGAATTTTTCTATTTTCAATTAGCGAGTAGTTTCGAAAAATTTTTGCATCCAGTGCGAGATAAAGAATTCGTCGGACAGGACAGGAATTCGTCGAATCGCCCGAAAGAGCGCGGTAAAATCTACTTTTCCGGGAGGAAAATTAAAACACAAACCGAAGCGAGAGACATAAAAATTTTCCGGCAAAGCCGAGTCGATCGTGAGTTAAAACAAAAACGGAGAGTCGAAATGCACGGATTTAAAAAAATTGTCGCACGTGACCCATCGAAGCCACCGAGTCAAAATTTTAATTTTGGTCTAAACTTCTTTCTTTCATTTTTCGAAATTCATTCACTCATTTTTAGGTGGAAAATTAAGATTTTTTTAAATGAAAGAATATCGAGGTTTAAACGAGGATTACAATATGTATCTGAAGTTTGCATCGTTGGAGTCCAACGAAAATTCAAAAAAGTTGGTCAAAAATGACCAAAAAAAATTTTGTCGAATTTTCGTTGGACTCCAACGATGCAAACTTCAGATACATATTAAAATTCTGTCTCGGGACTCGTGCGAGAAATTGTCGATTCGGAGTTACGCAGAGGGACGTTAAAGTTTCTGCACGATGTCGAATTTGTCCTTGAATCCGATCGATTCCTTCTTCGGGTCGTACTTCTTGCGAGCCGCCAGCTGAGCCCTCAGCTCCTTCGCGCTCATCTTCAGGTTGAGGCTCGGCGAGCTGGGACCCGTGACGGAGTTGCTCAGGCTGCCGTTGCCCTGGTGATGTTCAGGCGACGTGGATTTGTTCAGTCCGTTGCCGTTCTCGCGATTCGATCTCGAGTCTTCCTCGTCCTCGGTTTCGCTCGCGGTTGTCGGCGCCTTCGTCGTGGCGGCCGTGCTACCACTGTGCGATGTGTCGTTGGAGCCAATTGATTTCTGCGCGCCCTGAAAATCACACAAAGTTGTCAAAAATTTGTCGATTGGGACGTTTTACAAATTTTGAACTTTCCGAGTTGAAATTTTTGGGTTGCGACGGTTGTAGGAATAAATGTGTATGAAATTAACTACCCCTTTGAAAACTGATTTATTTGTACTCAATTTATTGAAAACAACAATTTTTTTAAATTAAAAAATAAATATTCTAATCAACCGGAAAACAGTTTTTTTGCGAGAAACTTTTTCGAAATTTTCTAAATTTCATTTCCTTCAATTATTTTTACATTTTAACGGTCTCTACGTAAATTATATTCACAACGATTAAATATTAGTGCAATATAATACAAATCGAGCCCAATTTAGTATAATTTTAAAAAATTTTATCTTTCCAAAGTGAAGAATTAATTTTATACACACACTGCAAAAAAAATTTTGTAGAATGAACTAAATATTCATTTGCATTCGTTAAAATAAATGTTTAATTTGTTAGACGAAGTAATTGTTTGTACAGATACCAATTGAACTGATATTTGATCATAAACAATCATTCATTTTATCGAGTTAAATATTTATTTTAACGTATGCAAATGAATATTTAGTACATTCTACGTAACTTTTTTACAGCACATAAAGAATAAGGATAGCCTAAAAATTTCGACCCAGATTCCGAGTCTATTGATATTGAAATACTCATTCGGACCTCTCGAGCCTGATTCGTCCTCCCGACTTAAAATAATAACTATCTCAATATGGGCTCATTCGATTTGAAGTTTGACATCGCCCTAATGTCGTATATGCAACATAGAATCAGAAAGAAATATACGTTTAAGATCAGAACCAAAATAAATTTGAATTTACAGTGCAAAACAGACGGCTGGTGTTTGGGGATGGGGAAGGACGAATGTGTGAAATGTGTACGTACGAGACAGAACATTTCAGAAATTGATTCGAAAATTGAATAAATTTAATTTGCATAAGTTCAAACAAACATCAAGTACAGTCACCTCAATTGAAGCTTTCCTCACTGCCGTTTTATTTGTAAAATTATTTATGTTATCATTTTTCATCACTTTGTTCTAATTATTTATTATTATTAATCATACGAAATAAACACTAAGAGGAAAGCTTCCCAAACGTTTGTTTCTGTACCCTCATAGCAAATATTCTCAGTTGCATCGAGTCGATAAATCTCTTTTCTCTGCATTGAATATAAATTCCGATCGTCAACTCTCGCTTGGCATTTGACGCGTGCGCGACCATTCGACTGGTGCAATCGAGGCCCAGAGGGGGACTCGCGATCGTCCGGATGGGTCAACGATCGTTAACCAGATCGCACGACCCGCTATCGAATTATCGTTCACCTCGGCTCGTTCTAGCGAACATACGCGTACGAGAGGCCCGAAGGTCGCATGCTGCCTCTCCGCTCGAGCGCTTAATTCGCTCTCTTCGATCGATCGGTATCGATAATCGACACGGCGCGACAAATGCCGCGCGGGGCTAATGCGAAATTGATACTCGAGCGCACGCACCGTCGATTTGCATAGATAAGAGCTCGGATAAGCCACTCGGCAGCCGTCCCGCTACTCTCTTTGACCTTTCGGGGACGAGAATTTTGTACGAATCAAATTTTTGTACTGTCGTTACTTTCATTTTTATTTGTACGCTCGAGAGTCTCAACTACGAGAGAAAAAAATAGTAATATTTACCGTTTTACATAGTAATCTTATATTTTGCAAACCATATTATGTAAAACAGTAATTACTAAAATAGTAACACATATATTATATTATTCATTATCTTTTATATTTATTTATGTTTACTATCTTTGTAGGTTGCAGTAATGAAGTAAATGACAAATATTGCTATGAATGAATGCTATTAAAAATTGTACCGAGCGGTCATTAGATAATTAGCATTGCTAATTACATTCTTCGACGAGCTGTTCTTCCCAAATTTGTTACCGCCAATGTCGAATTTACAGAGGAAAAAAATCACTTTCGTTGACTCTCGACGTCGACTAGGTAGGAAGAATTCGCGGGGCGATAAAATTCAAAGGCGTAAAATCAATGAACGGAAACGGAGAGCGAGAAACGAGCGCTGGTCGGGTCGACCTTGGACGATAATGGCCGCCATAAAAGCGGATTTATTTAGCCGCGCTAATCGAATCGTCGCTCGCCACGTCGATATCGGAAAATGGCGGTTCGCTCACGGCGAGAATTTTCGCGAACGGGAGCGTCGAAAAGAGAAAGATGACTAGAATGCGTATCGCGTACTCGACCAAGGTCGTCCTCTTTGCCGTTTCGTTATCCTCGGCTGATTTTCCATGCGGCTCGCGTGCGCGATTTCCTCGTTCTCGATGGAAAAGTCCGAGCCTCTCCGCGAGCCGGCTGATTAATTTATAGCGTATAAATAAAAATTTCCGCGGCGGGGAATTAACGTCTTATGCCAATGAGAGTGTTAAAACACCGCGTTGGGTAAGACGACGAGTAAGCGCGCGATTGCGAAACCGATCTGTAACGCATCGCGAGGAGGAGGAACGAGAGGAACCCGGGGGCCCTCCTCCGAAAGACGCGAATGACCTTGGCTGTCGATGCAATTCCAAACGGTACTTAATGGAATTCCGTCGGGTTAGACCCGCGAAAGAACCGGTTTTTCTCTCTCTCTCTCTCTCTCTCTCTCTCTCCGAAATAATCGGTTAGTCGGCTATCGGCTCAATGCGCACGTAACTATACAGTCGTTTCTTTCTCTATTATATAGATCTGTACGGATATACAGGGTGTCCTGGAGTCGCGCGGGGCCCTTTCACTCGGTTTTTGCCAAGAATTTCTTGTCTCGATTGTTATTTAATCTATTTTAAGCAGATTGATATGAAATTTTTTAGTCTTAACAGGTCTGTTGAATAACTAATACACTGAAAATAAGAATTTGTTGAATTTACTTAACAATTAATTGTATACGTTCAAACAAAATGTATCTGAAGTTTGCATCGTTGGAGTCCAACGAAAATTCAAAAAAGTTGGTCAAAAATGACCAAAAAAAATTTTGTCGAATTTTCGTTGGACTCCAACGATGCAAACTTCAGATACATCAAAAAAATATCAAGTACATTCAACATATAAATACAAACATTTTTTGTACGTCAATTAACTCAACAAATTTTTATTTTCAGTGTATAAAAGATATTACAAATACATAATATATACAAATTTGAACAACCTGGAAACAGCAGATGGCTCGAAAAAGGATTTTTCTCGGAATTCTCAAATCGTTTATCTCAGGGTCAGGCGATAATTTTTAGGGACGTTATTTTACGGGCGACGATAAGCGAAAATTTTTCGGGGTTTTCACGATCGAAGCGCGGAAGGGAACACGCGACGTTACGTATTTATCGCCTCGCGATCGGCTCGTGAGAGGAAACCGGCCGCTTCGGTGGCTTTTAAAAGCGACGTAAAAAAGCAAACAACAGGAAACGATAAAATTCGACGATGATCGGTGGAAAAATTGTTTCGTGGCTCGGACGAGGAGAGAGAATCGTTCTATCCTCTCCCGATCGGGCTGTTCTCGTCCGTTACGTCGACGTTCGGAAGTGAAAACGCACGAGCGCGCCTCAATGCCGAAAATTCGAGGACGATCGGTGAGCAAACACTCGTCAACGATGTAATCGATCGTTCAGAAAAACATCTCCGAGAATTTTAACGAGTAGCGAAATCGCTCGATCGAGTCGTTCGTGTCAAGAAAAGAAAAAGCTAAAATCGTACAGAAAAATTTTTAGTATCGACTCGATCGGTGACTCACTTTTCCAAGATAATTGGTTCGATCTAACGATCCTGTGGCGCGAAAAGGAGCGAGGAAAAAATAGAAATTACGCAACCGTTTGTACGAACAATCCGTGGGTATTACCCGGTGCGAGTGTAACCCGTGATCTTCCCACAGTGAGAAATAAATTTTTTTGAAGCGACAATAATGTATGGAACGTGGAAAAAAATAAATATATATGTTTTCAAAATTAATCATCTAATAAATGAAATGTCAAAATTAATTGTCTCTATTTTTACAATTGTGTAATAAAAAATAAAATAATTCTTCGATGCAGAATATTTTTCAAATTAATTTTTCACTCAAATATTTTCCTATTCAGCTTACAAAATATCGTTCTGGTTCGACAAAATTTGGTTTCGTTTTTCACGCAGGTGCGACAGAAGCGAGCAGCCGAGGCCAGTTTCTTCGCGTGATGAACGGGAGCGATTCGGTTCGCGGCAGGAAGCCCGCGAGAAGAGAGCCTCGAACGGGAAACGATTATTATTAATTGCATCTGGTGATACACTCTCTCGCTCTGCCCTGGCCCGCTCCATGTCTATTGCGCAATAACGTTTCAAGGCGACTGCTACGTAACGAAGTAGCGATTTCCCGTTCGCCGAATTGGGAGGTTATAACGTGAAACGAAAATCATTCATTTCCAACTTTGTACGCGGAAAACTCACGCTAGAGGGTCTCGTGAAAATTTGCGATCTAACGATTAGTTTGTAAATAATTTAAAAATTATACTTATATAAATGTATAATTACACTGAGAAACAAATTTTTATTTCCAGTGCAAATAAACGCAAATTTACGTATTTAATAATCGTGAATCACAATAGTCAACACAAAATGAGATTCTGCAAAAGTCTTATCTGTATGTAATTAGTGACAGAAATTGGGATTTAAACGATTATAAAAATAAACATCTTGAATTATTATTTCTTCAAATTAAGCCTCTTTTAAATCGCTTTCGATGTCAAAAGTGTTTTCAGATATTACCAAATCGTGAAGTTAGTTTTTTCATTGAGTACTGTGACTCATAATTATCCTTAAGTAAAGTAATTGTTGAGTTTACTCGTCATGGGAGAAAAACAACGAGCTACCGTTTAATCGATTTTAAAGATCGTCAGATCTTTACGTTAAAACGTAAAACGTTAAAAACATTCGTTGGTTTTTTTCAATTTTGAAGTTAGTTTTTTACCATTTTTTGTACGAATTTATTCATCAGAATGTTGAATTTTAGTACGAAATCTCCACTTTTTATAAAATTAAACTTTTCTTGAATAACTATTTTCTCAAATTAAAAAATTGAAAATTGATTATTGTGACTCCTGAAAATGTACATTTAGTCGCCGCGACGAAATTTTTTCTCAGTGTAGCGATAAATTTCTAATCGACCGAGAATCCCGAATGGACCCGTCGAGCCGAGACGGTGTGATTCACGGTGTCGAGAATAGAGGTAAAAAATTGAGGAGAGGAAAAAAAATTGAAGAGCCAGGGCCGATCGAGTCTCTCTCTCTCTCTCTCTCATTCGTTCCCGTGTGTGTTTATCGGCTCCGTATCGCATGAAAATTAATTGCCGGCCGTGGATGATGAGGGCACATCCGACGATTAGTCGGCGCGATGCATAATTGCCGAAGAGGCCGAGACGCGACTGGAGGGATCGTTTCGCGAAATTATCGGAGGAGAGAGGAGAGAGAGAGAGATCCTCTCGTGACGTAAAATGGCCAATGGACGAATCGGAGGACGACTGGGAATCTCGCACGTATGCAACGAATTCGCGTTAATTGCACGTGCCCTATCGGCTGCGTTCTCTTCCGCGACGAGGATGACTCACCGCGAACGTACGTATCTCTCGCGGAGAAACAACAACGAATATATGCACACTCCGCGAAATTCGAACGTCCAAACGTGAGGTTTTCCTCGCGCCGTCGAATTCTTCTCGCGATTTTTTTCCCGTATCTCTCGACCTGCCGGTCGGAAGTCGAACTCGAACCGTCCAGGGAAAATCGTCGGACGGAAGCGATTACCGCGACCGGTTCTCGTTTACATATTGCCGGAAAATCGGCCGATAAGTTGGTTGAACGATTGTTCCTATCACATTCACCTGTAGACGATTGCTTAAAATTACTATTTTGCACTACCAAATTTTTTGATCAATTTGTAGAGGAAAGTTACGTAAAACATCACAATCATCACACAATAGTCACAATAGTCACAATAATCGATACAATAATTTTTTAATTTTGGTATTTGAGAAAATAGTAATCAGTGTATAGTTACTACCTGAAATGTTACAAATTTTATTCATCACAATGTTAAATGTTAGTCACATTTTTTATAAAATTAAACTTTTGTCGACTTTTTGCGTAGATTGTGCATCGAATCTAGATATATAAATTAAAATAAAAAAACAGATAATAAAAATTAAAAATTTTAAATAATTCATTATTGTGACTCCTAAGCATCCTTAAATCGGGATTTTAACGATCTCGAGGCGACGCGATAAAGCCAATGCCGGTTATGTTCCAGTTAAGCGAGATTGTGTGGCCCCCGAGACGATCGATCGATCGCGGCACGCGGTACTAGTTATTATCGTCGTCGAGAGATTAGATAAAACGTCAAAGTGGCGAATTCGTAGACCATTAGGCGGATACGGCCTTGCCGCATGGGGAGCTCCGTGGAAGAACGAATACGATGAAAGAAAACAAAAATAGGAACTACAGAAAAAAATAAGAACTCTTTCGTCAACGTGAATACTTTTTGCCTTACTAGAATAAAAATATGTTTAATTTACTTGATATTTATTTGCATACGCTCAAATAAACATCAAATACATGCAACCAAATATTTGTTTGCAAAAGATAATAAATGTAAACAATATTTCTTTGTGATCTGATCAAAATATTTATCCTCGGTAAAAGTGAGACTCGGAAATCGAAATTTTGTGCAAAAATTGGACTTGTCGCAACCTTGCCTTGTTAGGTTAGTTACGAGCGAGTCTACGACTCGAGGCGAGATGAAAATTAAATGACGTAAGGGAGCCCGAGCAAATTTTCCCTCTCGGAAAATGAAAAATGCGGTAATTTCCAGAGTGTATAGACGAGTTCCGTGAAATACGGCCGTCTCGTTTGCTCGCTCGTTTGTCTGGCCCCCAGCCAATCCGGTAGGGAGTAATACCGCGAAAAGGTAAAAAAAAAAATATACACATAGCGTTGACACGAAATTCGAAACACGAATCGAAATCGGGCTTTCCTAACCGCCTGCCAATCGCGAGCGAGATCTTCCCGTGTGACGTTCCACGACGAGGAGAGCCGCAATAAATTAGCCGTGATTTTCTTAACGAACGTCGCGTACACGGTTCGTTGTTTTACGACGGGGCCCCGTTGTTTGGTAACCGCGCAGGCTCGTCGCCAGTCTTATTTGCTCACCGAGCTTTGATCATTATCGCGTCGCAGAATCTCGAGTGCTTCTCGAGAGACGTTCATGGAATTTTCGAGCCGAGTAACCTCTTTACAGCGAACTGATAAAAACCCAAAATTGCTTGAAAACTATCGTTAGGGGCTGTAGGGGGTGGGCAAACTCGCACCGAGAAACAACAAAATGTTTGGAACACAAAAATGTTCAACTGTTGAATTCACTTAAAATTCATCTGCATAAGTTCGAACAAATGTCGTATAAATTCAACAAAAAAATGTTGAAAATGTTGAAAAATTTCTGCCTATATTTTCAAATGAATTTTAAGTACATAGCTTCACCCTATTTTTATTTTCAGCGTGTGCAACCAACTTTTTTGCTATCGCGGAGCCGGAATAACGCGTATTCGAAAACGACCATTTCGGGACATTGAAATTCGCACGGCTGAGAATACGCGCCCGAGATTCGCAATGTACTTTCATAGTTGCGAAACGCGAGTTTCTCTCTTTCTCTCGTAGTTTTAGGTATGCGCCTGCACTACCGGAATCCAGGAGGAATAATTCGATCGCGTACACTGTACTCGATTATATTTTTTCTTCGTCTGTATTACAGCTTGCAATGAGACTTAAAAAAAAAAAATAGCAAATTGCTCCAAATTATTTTCAGTATAAAAATTTATAATGTTGGAAAGCTCTATGACAGTTTGTAATGAGATTAAAAGAAAAAAAATTTCAAGTAGCTCCAAATTATTCTAAAAAATTATAAAGTTGAAAAGCCTCATGACACAGCTCGTAATACGCCAGTCAACACAGATGTTCCGAACACTTGCACATACAAAAAGTTGAATCAGACGACGCTCGAGTGCATGGCTATTCGGTTTCGTAAAATAGGTAATATTAACTGTACACGTCGATTACGTGGATACGTCAATTACGGCGACGAGCTCGTGTCGCACGAACGAGAGGCTGCAACGTCGAAAAAAAAAATATAATTCGCCACAAGGCACTCGATTCACCGATTACATTAGCATTCGTTATTCACCCGAAAGAAACGTTACTCGATAAGAGCGGAGCACGTGCCTCCGGTCTACTCCACAGAACGTTCGATTCATCGAATCTCGAGAAAAAAAAATGAGAAAAAAAATACAAAATATTTTGTAAGACGGACGAAAACTTTTTAAGTTTACCAAATATACTACTCAAAACATTTTCAAAAGGTTATGATTCAAATAAAAAATCATCACTTTATCGATTTTCAACCATTTGAAAATAACAGCCCCCCTAATTTTAAATTAATTAAATTGTCAAAATATATAAACACGTTAGAAGAAAATTTGTTTCCAAGTGTACAGGAAAACGTACTCGACACATTTTAAAAATCGAGAAACTCATCGAGAATGTAGATCCCGGGACAGACGGAAGGAAAAGTTTTCCTGATAATCGGCACACGCTCAATTAGCAAATCGGTGTCTCCGATAAACTTTCTACTCTCGTCGAGGCGTGCAGGAGCCGACAGGTGGGAAAACGTCGCTCGACCGGCTAGCTCGAGATTCCGAAACGGTCCAGGTTAAAAATAGATCAACGAGAAACAAGGACGCGATAAAAAAGAGACAGGATACACACAACGATAACCGAGTTTCCGGCCAACGAAAACGAAAAGGATGATTCACTGGTTGCATTCTGCGGTATGTTAATCGTCGGTGGTTCGTACCTCGTCGACGACGGGGCCAGCGTTGACGTAGGCGTCGTCGTAGAAGAAATTCTTCTCCGGCGTCTTGATCACCTTGACGTTCGGCATGGTGCCCCTAACGACGATGTTGTTGGCCTTGAAGAATTCGTCCGCCTCGGGATCGACCACGAGAAGCTTCGTCTCGTTCGGGAACGCCTTGATGCGCTCTACGACCTGCTTGTGGGTCTCGTTGGCTATGTTGATCTCGTTTACTTCGACGATCCTGTCGCCCTGTCGTAGCCCGGCCGCCTGACTCGGCGAGTCGTCGTCGACTTTGCCGATGAACTGGCCGGTCTTGCCCTTCTCGGCGTGCAGATTGAAACCGTAGCCGTCGAAGTGTTCCCATTTAACGATGTGGCAGAGCCTCGCGCACGGGGGATCGTCTCCCCTTGAGAACGACATCTCGAACGGGTTTTCACTTTTTTTTCTCTCTCTCTCTCTCTCTCTACCGCACGTCAAATTTCGACTTGATTCTCGCTCGATCGGCAGTTTCGATTCGCGCGATCCGATCACGCCGCGGAACACCGAATAACAACACTGAAGCGAGAACGACCGATGCCTATCTTACCCCCACCGCGTTCCAGACCGGCACTTGTTGCTCCTCGTCTCTTCGACGTAGCGGGGACCGTCTCCACCTGGTGCGAACCCACGCGTACCGATCGTAGACTCGAACTGACTGACCGACTAACCGACACACGAAATATTCGCACAGGTAACGCGCACGCAGCCCCGTACGCTCGCCGATCCGGGCCCCTCGCTATACGCGATCCTGCGAGTTCGTACTTGTACGAACTTGTACGATTCTGCTATTAGAATTCGGAGAATTCAAACAAAATATTAGCACAGGTAATGATGCCCCTGAAATCGTGCAATTTGAAGTTAATTCCCGATTTTCTAATTAAACACTCAGCTACTAACAATTTTAACAAAGTTTTGGCAGTTTTATTGCACTAGAAATCTTGCTGACACTGGAAACTCCGAGCGAGTTTGCGAATTCACTTCCTTCGAATGGAAAACAAAAATGGAGTACCGATGGCGGGAAAATAGAGGAGGGGGTCTTGATGAACCGAGGTAGCACGATTGAAAGTTACTCGTTCCGTGTGACTATACGAATTCGTGCGAAACCGATATTTTCACTGAAGCGGTACAACGAAGCAACAAGTTGTCGGAAAAAAGAAATGGAGTCTCGGTTGATTGTTAGATGAAGCATTACTTCGTTTCGCGCGCCACTCAGTACTGCTGTCTGGTGGCGGATCGACAAAACTTGACATGAAACTTCTGGAATAATCGGTAATATGGAAATCGATATTTTTGAATTTGCACGGTAGGTATACATTTTTTCCCCTTTTGATATTTCAATTTATTTTTTCAATCCATTTTAAAATTGGTTAGCAATCGTATTTAGACATGATGTTCTCATCTTGAGACAACGATTGAATATTTTAATCGAAACAGTTTAAAACCGTGATAGCTTATCTCGTGAGCAATATAAGATAGTTATCTTGCAAATCCACACGCACATCGAATCTATTTAGCCGGAAATCCAACAATTGCGATAGACTCGATTGTAGTTAAAAAGCCATTAAAGAATTCACAATACGAGGGCATGATGTCATCGTGTCGACATAACACAAACGTATATTTCAAACGAGCATTCGCGGTGAAACATGTGCATGTCACGTAAATTAAAGACCAATAGTATCAATTATCAAATACTCATATATCTACGTGAATGTGTACGAGAACGTAAAAAAATTCCAATAAATATTGATTCCGCGATAAAGGAAAATTTTTACAACTGCTATATTGTCGTTCGTTACGGTATTATCGTTAACGCGCAAAAATAGAAAGAAAATATAAACATTCGTGCGTTGCATATTTATACGAATTCAAAAACTCGTATCTAACGTCTGAATATTCATAAAACTAGTTCGTAATGCACGAGTCGAAACTTGTATCGACAGGTATCGGCAGGTAAGCGCGTGATGTACGAAAAGCATACGCGCGGTGTATCTACAAACGCCGTGCTGCATGGCGAAGACAGAGCTGCGCGTGGAAGGTGCGCGGTGAACGGCTTTTGTAACGGTATAGGTAAACGCGACGAAGAGGTTTTCGTGTGATGATTTTTCGTGTTTTGCGAGCGTAGCAGTGCAGGCAGAGTAGCGCGATATGCTCAACGCGAAATCACGCTCGTGATACATCCAAGCTCGATCGTGGTTACTACGTTGTTCGTCGTTGACATCTCGGGATTTCGATAAAGTTTCGTTTTTTTCGTACTATACTCGCGTCTGTGTCGGTGTTGTGTGTGTTCAGACGAATTAATCCGCGGTAACGAGATTGCGATATCCGAGACAAGATGTGGAGTCCGACTCACGTTCAGGTGACAGGTGGGTGTTGCGAAAAAATAAAAAGCGGATGCATTTTGATTTTTTCTCGATTTGATAAAGTAGACACCAATTTGCGCGAGTGTGGAAGACTCGACAGGTGGGTGAATCGAGGTTGACGGTTGACGGTGTATACACGACCTACCTCGCGAGTGTTAAAACACTTAAAACGTACGGTGGAAAATAGGTTACGTTCGATCGTATCCGTATGACAAACACGCGATGTATTTCGACTTTCTTGGGTTTGGCTAGTCAAGAAGTTGAACAAGTTGGATATTTTAACGTTCTTGGCTCGCGTTGTACGAGACAGTTCAGAGTCTTAGACTCGTTTTTTAATCTACAAATTCCAGAAATTGTAGCGCGGAATGCAATAGTCATCATTATTCGACGAAACAATTTTTGTTTGGATTGTGTCGCTTTATCGCACGAGGTACAATTTCATCTACCTTCGCGATGACAGTTCTCGATATCTCGCGGGAGAGTGCGTCATACACCTAAATTCATACAACTCTCCCGAGTTTTTTTTTTCTTAGATTTTCAAAACTGCGGCTCGTTTGTTTCTCTTTCCCGCATTATATCCGGGAGTCGATCTAATCGGGATTCGGTGGGCGTGAAAACCACCGAAACGGTTTACAATTTTTATCTCGGGAATGAAAATGCGATATCTCGTAGAAATTCGATGCTGCGATAAAGAGAATTGACATTGGCGAGCTCGGATCTAATTTAATAAAACCCACAGCCAGTTTTCTCGCGATTTATTCAGGGGGACTTAACCTTCTACGAAACCGTAACAATAACCTCGGAGGAGTGGGGGTAAAAAGATGATTTAATTCCCGTAAAAGCCATTTTTCTTTCCCATGAGGCACAATGAGCTCGGGAATTTTTTTTTAATTAGCAAATGGCAGACGAGGCATAATGCAGCGTGCAGGTTGCGTTGGTATTAATCGCGTAGCCGCCGAGTCCTCCAAAGAATGTTCCTCGATGCACAACGTAAATATTTACGACGGCCAGTAGCGAGAGAAGCACATGCGCCAATTATGTTCTCCGCTAGAGAAAGAGAGAGAGGGGGGGGGGGGGCCTTGAATCAGCGCTGTTTTCGATCAAAATGAAAATTCGAGTGGCTTTATTTTTAGCAAATTTTAAGAATCGTCTGTGATATTTTTAGCGATAAATTTTTGAATTACAACTCTAATTCTTAATTATGAACTGATTAATGAACAAAAACGTTAATTTTTAAATCTATTTTTTTTTTCATACTCGAGTCTTGCAACAAAAATTGGGTCTTCAAGCGTTTTTTTTTTCGTTATAACGAAATTGAATATTTTCTTTGCTTTCACATTGACGAGCGGCCGATGACGTGTTGTACGACTCGTGACGACGACGAACGGTATATTTCGCGCGAGCTCGCGGTCAACGCAGCGCGAAGGGGCCGCCGAACTCGTCGATTTTAATCCAAGCGTACAAAAAGAGCAGTACCCGAGAGAGTTCCGATTTTCTCCCCGGCTCATCCAATCGCCACGATAAAAATCAACGAGCTATCCCGACGCGAAAATTTCACCGTACGAACAAAACATTTTCTTTCTGTATAGAGAAATTGTCGTGTACGAGTTTCACCCAGCCTTTTTTGAAAAACGATCAAAGGGAGGGAATAACAAATTTAACCCTTTACCTAATTCAGTTTTAATCCATAAAATTTAGAACAGAAAAAAAATTGCCTACAATTGTTTATGGAATTTTTTGTTACTGTTTTTTGTCTTATTGTTAATAAAATTTGTTGAACTAACTTAACTAATTTTTTATTTCTATATTTTCAAATATTACTCAAGTAGCTTCGACAAATTTTTATTTCCAGTGCGGCATATCGCGAAGGCGGTTCACAGCGATCTTTCTTTGATTAATTTTCAAAAAAGGCTGCGCTCGTACACATAATAGAAAATTTCGATGGAATCCGAGATGGAAATTCTTGCAGAGCGCGTCATGGTTATGATTAAGAATGGAAATAGCCGCGTACGGAGCGTGCGTTGGCGCTAGTACAACGAGGCACGAAACGCTCGTTCGACACGCGATGTAGAAAAACTCGCGATTTCGAGGATGAAATCTTCCGACGAAGAGAGCGAGAGTGCCTCCCGCTAATTGCCGAGTTCGTTAAACGCCCCAATTAATAATGTATTAATTACCCTAATTGTATCTAACGATATTTCTTTTTTTTTTATTTGCAGTTCAACGGGCGAAGGGATTACTGACCAAGGGAAAAAATAGTGAGTACACCATTGACACGGATCGACAGGATGCACTCGTTATCTCGCCAGTTATATAAGTCCGTTTCGATTGCGCGAACGGTCAGCGAAAAATCACGACGGACGTTAGTCTCGGTTGAAAAATTCGAATCGGATCGGACGGAATTGACCGTGTCAGCGATAAATTGAGTAACCGAGTGTCCGACGTCGGGTCGGGTCAAATTTCAAAATACCCCTGACCTCTTGACCGACTTGATTCGAGGGAAAAAGTCTTTTAAATTTTAGTTGGCAACTGTAGAGACTACTAGATAACTTGATTTCCGGAAAAACCGTGTACCGATAACATATTTTGCAAAATATAAACAGAAAACAATACAAACAAAAAAATACAAACAAACAATCGAAATAATGAAAAGTAATGTAGAGACTCGTTATAGCGAACCGAAGTCGTAGCTCATTTCGGAAACCGCAAAAAGTCTCTCGATAGGGTCTCGCGTTACGCAACGAGAGCTAGAAATTAATTACTTTCTTTATTTCGCAGAGACAAACGATTGCTTCGTGACGATCGCGTTGGGAAAGGAAAAATACCAGACGTCGGTGAAAGAGAAGGCGGCAAAGGACGTGGAATGGCACGAGGAGTGCGAGCTCCTCATCCCGGAGCAGGGAAATACAGCGGAGATCGTTCTCACTGCGCTTCATCGCAGCTTCCTCGGGGTCGACGAGTTTCTCGGTACCGTCAGCATACCGTTGTCGAGTTTCGACGTGTACGAGAGACCTAGGAATAGATGGTGCGAAACTTTTCCGCAAAGAAAAATATTTTAGTGTAATTTAACACTAAACCAACCCATTAACCATTTCACATTAAAAAATTTTGTGATTATACATTCTTTAAAATAATTAAGGGGACGCTTCATACAATTATAATTTGACTAAAAATAATTCATTCGAACAACTGGCTCTTTAATTGTTTTGAGAAGTATACATAAAAAATTGGTAGGTGTTAAAATATGATTAACCTGTTGTCTCAATTAAATTTCAATTACACATGTAATGTTCGAGGTACAATGAAACCTGAATTTGGTTGTTACTTTCTAGTCTGCAAATACGTAGAATGCAAATCGCAACGATAAAGTTCGACTCGGGACGGTTTTACGGTATAGGAAATTGCTCGGTTATATTTGCTCCGTTAGCCGCACGCGCGCGTAAAATTAGAGTTAACGCTGGGGGGATTGCACGAGCAGCTGGTCGGGCAAAAGGGCAACGAGACGGCTCGATGCGAGTTCAGATCGCGATCCTTCAATCGAGTAATGTTATTCTCATTGTCTCTTCGTTCGCAGGTACACCCTGTGCAGCAAACCGGGTAAGGAGAACACGAAGGACAGAGGCGAGCTCGAGGTGAGAATCGGGTTCATCGTGAAAGCGGGAAGTCTTACCGATCTGACGAGAAAGGAACGTCACAAGAGTTCGCTCGGGCAATTGTCAACGGCCGCTCAGTCTATTGGCGGTAGTTTGTTGAGCATCGGTAGCTTGGAGAAACGGAAGGGCTTGAAGAAATTGGCCAAGTCGATCGGCAATCGTGTCAAGGGGAAGAGCAAGAATAAATTAGATAAGGACGATCTCGACGAGCGAGAGGAGTATAATTTTCGAAATACCGGGCAGGGCCCGGAGGAAGCCGATCCGGGTGTTATCAGTGAGGACGATGACGAGTTTACGGTACGAGAATATTTTGTAGTTTTGTCATAATGACGAAAAAAATGTTCTGTAAATATTTTATGTGTATTCATGATTTGTGTATTTTCAGTTCGATGATTTGTCTCACAAGAGTTCGGCGTCTTCTTTGAATGCACCCCTAGGAAGCACCAATGCAGGAAAATCTAACACTTTGGGTCCCATCATCGCGACGAGTACGTCGACGAATAACGTTAACAACGATAATCAGACGTCACAACCGAGTTCCGCTCCAACAACGATTGCTCCGAATAAACCACCTAGATTCGGCTTGAGCTCATCGAACACGTCGTTAACTAAGGTAGATAATCAGGAAGACGAATGGGGACGAAAGCTGTATGGAAAGCAGGCTGTTAATATTCCAAAGAGGTTTGTTTTTTTAATCTCAAATATAAAGATTATATTATTAAAAATTGTAATAACTTCTAGGTGGGACAATAAATCGAGCCCTCGAATAGTAATTGACGAACCGAAAGAAACGAAAAACGACTATTCGCCTTCGCCATCTCCTCTATCGGTACAGAGAATCAAGTACACGCCAGAGCCTCCTACGCCAGCTCCAAGAGAATTATTGCAGCAAAAAGAAGAAAAAATATCGGTGAGCAGAGAAAGAATCTGGAAAGAAGATAAACCAAAAGAGAAGAAGGAAGAGAAAATTTCTAGTCGCAGTCCTAAAGAAGAAAAACATTCTAAAAAAGACAAAAAGAAGGACAAAGAGCAAAAATCCAAAGATTTCCACGACGATAATCACTTATCTTCTGAAAGAATCATAATAGGAGGAGAAGATGCTTTTAGAAATGGAAATAACAAGAGTCGACTTCCTAACGAGATATTGAGTCAGTTTGATGGCAAATCGAGAGAGGTATTGTTGTCGATTTAAAATTTTCTTTCTTATATTATAAGAGTGTGCTAAATACTAAGATGAATAAAACTTTTTACAGGATTTGATTGAACTTATTCTTCAATTGGAAGGTGATGTGGCGGATAAGAAGAAACGTCTCATGGATTTAGAAGACTACATTGATGCGCTATTATTACGCGTGATAGAATGTTCACCTCGATTACTTCAAAATCCATTTCACACGCAACGTCGATTGTCGTCACCTGGGCATCAATAGATCACAAATATTTTCATTATTATTAGCATCATTATTATTCTAGTAAGTTTAACTTTTAGCGCTTATGGTTCGACCAAAATAATATATTAGGCGATTGTTTGTTAGTTATTCGCTAAATTATGACCTTACAAAGTAACGGAATCATTGTTGGTAATTTTGGATCAAACTTTGAAAGTTTAATCAAAGATAAAAAAAATTAAGACGGATTCGACTTACCTAGCAGCGTGTACAATACCAGGAATTAAATTTTTCCAGGTAAATGCACTTTTCTCAAGCTTCATTCTGACTAAGTTACGTTATTCATTCTATTATGAAATAATAATTTTCTTAATTTCCATAATTAGTCTATCATATGTAATATATTGTTATAAGAATTGACTAATATATTTGAATGATAGTTTAGTTCAAATACAATTGTAGACAATAGAAAATACAGCTTTGCGTAGAATAAGTTTTATTCAGAACGAACAAAGGTGATGGTATTTGTGCCAATTTTTTTTCAGAAGGTAAAATTATACTCAAATTTTACTTTGTCTTCCTATTATTCAAGAACACATTTATTACATTAATCACTGTAAAATCATGCGAGTCTTTGAAAACCATCCGTCCCAATTTTTTACATGGAGTGAATTATACAAAAATAATTACATACTTTCGGATAATATTTTTAATAACAAAGAAAGTTGTATAATATTATTCAAAGTTTAAAACAAATGTGTATAATAAGAAAAACAGTGTCTTAAAAACATGAATCTATAATGTTAATATTGATAAACTATGCAGTTTTGTATGGTATAGCACTGAATTTTGTGAAATAGAATATTTATTTTTCTGATATTGCTGCCTTTATTTCTCTTCATTATTCTACAAAATCCCATAAAAATATGAATGTTAAAAACAAATAAACTATTGTATTGTTTTTTAATAAAAGAATTAAATTCTCTATTATTTAAACGTCATTCGTGACGTCAGAACTAGGCTTTTAGTGAGACCGCTATTTCGATTTCTCGATCACAGGCGGCGCTTCGGTTCTCCCTAGATCCCAGTGATCAACCGGTCCTCCTTATACCATCACTAGATGTCACTGATAATACTTCGCTTCCATTGGCTGTCGTGGCGATGGTGGGTTTGAGTGGGGATGTATCCATGCTCCAGCGCCGTCAACTGATTCGTCGAGTTTCTTACTTCAACGATATTCATTTGTGGACTGTGAGCGGAGTGTGAACGAAGTTGGTTGGGTAATGTCGAACAATTCTTCCTTGTAACTTTCTTCAACGTGATTTAGTAGTTGTCGTGCAGAATAATTTTGTTAAATTTATAAAAATGACCGATGGAACATCAAATGATGTTTCCAGCAGCTTAAATACTGTAACAGGTATGTTCCAATTCATAATATTATTTTTATTGTGTTGACACCGGCGCTATGAGGTTAGGTTTGCTTAGAGCGGTGTTGAAACGTTTGTTACAAAAATTTATTTTCGATCATTTAAATTATACTCCATTGTTGATTGGTGGTTTAAATTTACTAATATTATGTTTGAAGGTTATTACTTTCTATAATTAGTATTCTTTTATGTGTCACGGTAAAATTTGTGTTGAATATTTCAAAATACAAATTTTATCAACACGTGCGTTTTCCATCGTATAATTGAATTTTTTCAATGTTTTAATTTTTATGAAAATTGATGTTCAGTTGATATCATTCGTTATGAACGTTTCCAATGAGATAGTAATTATTGAATTCCAAATTATTTTAGCAATTGGTATTCTAGTATTATGTATGTGTATTTTATAATCAATGGTAATTATTTATTTTGCAGAAATTTACAAAGGAGGAACTAGTATGGCTGGCCCATTAGTTTTGTACTCAGAAGCGCAAGCATGGACTGCATATTTTTATCGTAGCGTGTACGGTTTACCTCACCATTATGAATCTGAATCATCCGATGAAGAAGATACCTCCAACTATCAATTTGAAGATGACCTTGACTACCTGAGATCGCTGGATCCAAAAGAATGGAAGGATCAGGACCACTACGCTGTTTTAGGATTGAAAAATCTAAGGCACAAATCATCGGAAGATTTAATTAAAAGGGCTTGTACGTAAGGAATCAGTTTACTCTGTACAGGAACGTAGGTGTTACGTCGTGTATGCCTTCAATTTAATGAATGTACTTATTAATGAACTGTATATAAATAATATGTGTATTTTCAGACAAATTAAAAATTTTAAAACACCATCCTGATAAACGAAAAGCCTTGGGAGAGGAGATCCGACCCGACGATGACTACTTCACATGCATTACTCGAGCTTGGGAAACTCTAGGAAACCCAATCAAAAGAAGAAGTTACGACAGCGTAGATCCATATTTCAATGACGACTTACCAGAGGAAAAAGAATGTAAACAAAATTTTTATAAGGTAATGGGTAAAGCATTCAAAGACAATGCAAGGTGGTCTGTAAAACAACCAGTTCCTAAATTGGGTGGACCCAATATGGCAAGAAACAAAGTAGAAAAATTTTACTCATTTTGGTATGAATTTGACTCCTGGCGTGAATATTCATATTTGGACGAGGAAGATAAAGAAAGTGGTCAAGAGTATGTATCAGTTTGTTTTATTAATGCTTTTTCTTATATGATTTCTATGATATTATTAACATGAATTATTTTCCTATAGCCGTGATATGCGAAAATGGATCGAGAAAAAAAATAAAGCCACAAGAGCTAAACGGAAAAAGGAAGAAATGACCAGAATACGCACATTGGTTGACATGGCTTATAACGCAGATCCTCGAATAAAAAAATTCCAACAGGATGACAAAGACAAAAAAACAGCAGTTAAGAGAGCGAAACAAGAAGCAGCGAGAGCAAGGCAGCAAGAAGAGGAGAGAAAGGCTAGGGAATCGGCGGAAAAAGAAAGGCTAGAAAGAGAAAAACGTGAGAGCGAGGAAAAAATAAGAATGGATGCGCTTAAGCAAGAAAGAGATGCGCAGAAGAAAGCTCTGCGAAAGGAGAGAAAAGCATTCAGAGACTACTGTAAAGCTAACAGTTATTTTGCAGAAAACCCTGATGAGAATATTCGCCATATGGAAAATGTAGAAAAAATTTGCGAGTTATTTAAATTAGTCGAATTAGAGAGTGCCACTAAAAGGATACAAGAAGACGGACGAGAAGGATTTCTTAGTATTGTGAATGAAACTGAGCAAAAACTGAACGCAGAACGTCACGGCCCTCGCATGTCTATCGATCCGCGTAACGCAGTGGAGAAACAAGTAAAAAGTAGCTCAGCTCCATGGAGCGAGAATGACCTCCAGCTTTTGATTAAAGCGGTAAATTTATTCCCCGCTGGTACAGTCCAGCGTTGGGAAGTAATAGCGAATTTCATAAATCAACATGGAAGCTCATCTCGTGGAGTAACCAGAGAACCCAAAGAAATCCTCGCTAAGGCTAAAGATTTACAGTCATCGGACTACAGTAAATCGAGTTTGAAGGAGCAGGCGAATAAGAAAGCTTTCGATAATTTCATATCCGAGAAGAAAGCGAAGAATGTTGACGAAAGAATGCCCGCTGTAACCGAACGTTTGGATCCCCCAGTATCCAATGGCGTATCGAAGTCTGAAAACAAAGAGCCGAAGAAGGAATCACAACCGCAGCCACAAGCACAGCCACAGTCGCAACCATGGACACCCACCGAACAAAAATTATTAGAACAGGCATTGAAAACTTATCCAGCAAGTGCAAGCGACAGATGGGATCAAATAGCTAGCTGTATACCGTCTAGATCAAAGAAAGAATGCATGAGGAGGTATAAGGTGAGTTGTCGATCCAATTTTATTTTCATGTATTCGTTTATTGTTCGTAAAACTGAAAAATTTTATTTTTGTATTTTTAGGAGCTGGTGGAACTTGTCAAAGCGAAGAAAGCAGCGCAAGTTATGAAATAATGATATGCTAGTTCTAAGCTGAAATTTTCATCATAATTTATTAAAATTCATCTCCAGAGCGTTAGCTAATCTGGATGGAACGTTTTATTCTCGAACACATTGAGAAGGTGCAAAGTGGTTTTAATTACATGGATTGAATAGATTACGTACAATTGTATCTTCCTCTTTTTACGCATCGTATTCCACATCGGTATATTTAAACGTGCTAAAAATATTGTTAATTCGCATTTTCTAAAATCAACGCTGTTTATGTGCCGTATATTTAACCATGGTAATTACAATCGACTATGATGAACTGTATCGAAAATCAGTCATTCTTTTTTGGATAAAAAATTTATTCATTTGGCGTCCGAGCTCGTACAGCCATTTTGAAACATGTAAGTAATGTAAAATACATCAAATATAGGATAATGTGTATAACTAAGTATGTCGAATTACCGATCTACTCTGATAAACAAAAGAGAAACGAACGAAAGATACAATTTGTAATTGATTTTCGGGACTCGGATAGGCAATTAATACGTTTTTTGAATAAGGGCTTCAAGCATAACTACAGTTTAAGATGTTTGAAATCCTTATATTTTAATTTGACACATTCTTTTGACAACAACATCAACAACAACAATCTTTGTGTTAGTGTTTTTTTAATCAGCAAAATACTGTCCTCTATCTTCCGATCTGTTCTTCGCTTTTTACATTGCCACCGTTCACAGAAAACAATCGTTCGATTCTAATTGACTCGAGTTACGTATTAATAAAATATACGATGAAGAAAAAAATACTCTGACAAATTGAGTCACCGTCCCTGCCTTCGAAACAGTTATCTTGCGTTTGTGTTATCGATTTTATCAATATCGTGCAAAATAAGATATACTATATATTTTACTTTTAGAAATATGTGATTTTGAGAAAAAGAAATGTCACTAATTAATAACTATAAGTTTCTGCGTTGCGACTTAGTTTAATAAAAAGATTTTCTTTAAGTTGTTCGCCTTTTTATACCACTAACACCCTTGATCAAGCCAGTAAAACGCTCGAGAGAAAGGTCGTAAGAAAGATCACAATGAGAATATACAGTATAAAATCAAATTCGTATACGTGTAAAAATTTTGACGGGAGAATTGTGAAAAATACTTTCGAATAGATGTGCATTTGCGATTCGGGAATCGCAAAAATCCGCGGTCACGTTTAGACGGAAAAATTGTATCGTAGAGTATAAAGTAAATTCAGTTTGTGGACGGATGTGAGAAACTATTACTTGCGAATTCAAAGAAATTTATTTCGAAAGAAAAGTCTCAGATTGTTCCACTGGTTAATTTCAGAAAATTGACTTAAGTATCTAAATTCACGACGCTTGTTCATCTATAAAACTTTATACCGTCTCGATACATTATACCGATTGCGAATCGTGCCCCTCTAATAGGTCTAATAAACGGACTATACGACTACATAAAAATTGTTTTCATTGTATTTTATAACGCACGCGTCGGGCGCTCGAAAAGCTTAAAGATTTCGAAAAACTCGTAAAAAAGGTCGTCCCTATTTAACGCAATATTTGCAACTTATCAACTTAATTTTGATTGTTTTTTTGTATTTTAATTGGTCAGCTATTCACTGTTCGGCCAGTAACCATATTATCGATCGTACAAACTACGCTAAATTTCATAAATTCGCTAAACTAATACGAAAAGAAGGAAAACGAGGGAAGAATAGCTTCGAAAATATCGAGTATACATATTTACATACACGTCGGCAAGATTATCAGTAGGTGTAAGAGTGACGACTTCACTACTCTAAATAAGTACAACAGACTCTTGCTCACATTCTATAAAACGTTAAAGCGTCTTATTTATTGGTTCTGGTCATTCAGCGACCACTGATTTCAATATATAACTACCAATTTATTTGTTCTCTCGTCTTCTTGACTTGATCATTGGCGATCCAAATTCAGGATGAAGCAGTTTCGCAACAAGCTTGTCACCTCTCAACGATTTGAAAAACAGATCGGACGAAAGTTTCATCGAGTACGAATAAGTTCAGTTTATGTATAATGCAAAGGAAGCTGATCTCTTAATCTCGACTCTTCGTAGGAATAATCTTTTGTACGTAATTATATCTATTATGTATGAAAATCAACGCGATCCTTACGGAAAAGCCGAACTTGAAATGTGCGCAGTTTTACAATTTTGTTACAATCTCGCACATTGAAACCCGCACATTCGCATTTTAAATCGACTCTCCGTCTCGTGCGGTTTAGAGAGAAAAATTGTTGTATTTTGTCTTTGGCTCTTTCGCGACTGAAGTACTCGACAGACAAAAATTCGACATAGGCTCGAATGTATTGGCTAGTGTAATGTAATTGGATGAAGATCCGTCGGTCGCCGGTACGCCATTACAATGATCGTATTTCTAAATCGTTGGCTTCCCCGTTACGCGAGGGAACGAAAACAAACGGAACGAAAGAAATAGATGAGATTTTCTGTGCGTCAGATAGGAACTACGGCGTCTCCGAGTAATCTACTTTCGATAATTGGTTGCGTGGCTATTCTCGATCGCTTTTCGACCATCTCATCCCCACCGGAAACGACGCGATTAATCGTTTCTAAGGCTCGACGGTCTAAAACACAGTTGGTCTTCGTGCGCTTTTGTTAGTAACCTACATTTAATTTCTTTCTCCTATTTTGCGTACACTACGCGGCTCCGTATTTTAACAATTTTCTCGTCGATAATTGTACACACTGCCCAATCTTGGCGTAACGAAAACAAATACCCATTGTGAATTTGAACGTAACGATTTCAATTCTACTTAATTAATTCACGAAATCGGATCGCTCACCCGACGAAAAAGTCCGCACGCATTAATACATTTTGGACACGCGACTCGCGACGCAATGTAAAACGTGCTCTGTGTAATTATGTATTAATTGCGCAGGGTTAATTAATTTTATCGGCCATTCATACCACACGCATTTTGTATTCCACGATTTACGCGCAAATCATGTACATTCTACATTATGTACATCCACAGTTGAAATAAATATCTAACGTCGGTACAATATCGTCATTTTATATAATTCGACTCGCAAACGTTTTCTTCTTATTATTCTTCTATATACGTTTTTCTTTCTCTTCAAATTATTTGCAATAATAATCGTACTTTATCTAAGTTGATAAAAGTCTTCTCTGGTCCGAAAGAAGTTATTTATTAGATACTTAGGCACTTGTTATCTAATCTAAAATCCATCCTTCGAATAGCAATAACCGATGTGAAAATGTACTAGTGACGATAATATCAAACGATAAACGTAATGACACAGTCAATAAATAGTAACAAAGAATATGAGTATAACAACAGTAGTAATTATCTGGATAGGAAGAATGAGAGAAAACGCGTGAAGGAAATCGAGCGAAGGGAAACGTAAAGATGTTATCGGCATATCGATCGCTTCCACCTTCTTTACGTGCATGAAAAACATAGTTTGTAGAAAAAGATAGGAATCTCAATTCGCCATTCTAGAAAGCTCCAATTAATCTATATCATTTTACGATTATATGCGCCCTGGAAATTTAACTCGCAACTTATCCAAAGTTGATACAATTCAACATTTTATAATTTTTCACTTGGAAGTGAAATCATAGCAGCTTTGAATAATCTAAATTTTTCCAAGGGACGTCAAAAGAAGAGCATAGTTTTGCTCAACCAAGAACCTTAATTTTATTTCCACACTCTTAGAAAAAAAGAAAAAAGAATACAATTTTTTTTTAAATAAACTACAATAAAATTGCCCCAACAAGTTATTTTTGATTATTCTTGTTGTATTGATTCTCAGCCGTCTCTTCCCTATCCAATCGAGATTCGCTTAAATTTAAAAGTAGTTACTAATGAATGAAAATTACACGTCCGCTCGCACAATTTGGCATGTATACGCACATTTCTTAACCATCCACACACGTATCGATAAAAGAAAGGAAAAGAAAAGGAAAAAATGTCAACTCAGCGTTCGAGACACACCACGACGAAGGACGGGGTTATCAGGAAAATATTTTACATTTCGCTCGTCCCGATCGCGAGGACGCGCGCCCTTCGAAGGATTTTTGTTCGGTTATTGCGACTTTTGTTTGTGTTTGCGTGTGTGTTTCCCTTTACTGTGTATTATTTTTGTCGAATTTTCTCGTTTTCTCGTTTAGTCGACCTAGATTGGTGAAGGCGGTGCACGCGCTACGCGCCTGTCGCGCCGCTAAGACGGCGGATGTTGCTGGGAGTAGCGCTGGTGCTGCTGTTGTTGCTGGCTGTGCGAGTGCTGGTGACGATTCGAGTTACGGTAGGACTGATACGGCGAGGACTGATCGCTCGTGCTGAGGTGCTCCTGGAGAGGCTGGTAGCCCATGTTGGCTGGGTCCATCAGCTGGAGGCTCCGTTGCTGGTGGCCCACCGGCGAGTTCCATTGCTGCGACTGTTGCTGCTGGGCCTCGCCCGATATCGGCTGCTGAAGCTGGTAGGTCAACGGCTGACCTCGACGCTCCTGCAGCAGCAGCTGGTGAGCCGCCTGGTCCATCTCCTCCCGCGTCATCTCGAGCGCCTCCTGCATCTCCCGCGACGTGTACCTCACGAAATCCGGGTCGCAGTACTTACCCAGACCCTGCTCGACGAGGACCTGAGGGAAACAGAATTTAGTATCGAGATTTAACTAGAAATAAAATTTTGTTTCATTTACTCAATATTCATTTACGTACGTTAAAATAAATAATTTTTGTAATAAAAAATTAAACAATTAATTTTATCGCAGTAAATATTCATTTTAACGTGTGTAAATAAATATTGAATACATTCAACAAAATTTTCTTTCGGTGTATAGTTAACAATTTTTTATCCTACTCACCCTGCCGACGAGACTCTCCGCACTACCGATCACTTCGAACGCCGGCTTTCTGTCGGAGGGACTACCGGGCAAGCTGTGAGACAGCCGGTCCGCGCCGATGCTACCGTTGCTCTCGCCAGCCCAGGGCGTTCCTACAATTCACACGAAGCGTATCGGAAAAAAATTCTCTTTACGATCAAACGAGCCGAGGTAGAATTTTTCCGCGCAATTTTCGATTTACGTAATTTAATATTCTCTACAAATTCGAAGCAGAAAAAACAGTTTAAAATTGGTGGAAAATTCTACCCCGACGAGAAGAGAGAGAGAGCAGAAATAACTCGCGTGTGTGCGAGAGATGAGGCAAAAAGTGATACAAAACCGAATCGTACGTCCGATGAGTGATCATTCGATTGCGCGTGATTTCGTTTGTTGGGTGTTATTCACTCAATTACGGAATGCGAGTTATGCGGCTGAATGGAAAAGCTCGTGCCGTGTCTCTTGGGCAAAGTTAGCGATAATCGTGACGTGTTAGCTTTAGCGTCAAAGTGATACAAGGGGATCACAAAATAAACCACAATTAAATCTCGTTACGATAAAACACGACTCGACTCGATCGATCGGAATACTGCAAAGTAGCTTCTGAAACGAAATTGAGACTCGGTGGAAAAATATTTCCGAACGTTAACGTATCCAACGAGGTCCGAGAGAGCTCCGAGAGACGCTGAGTACGACGAAGTTGAAATGAGAGGAGCAGTTCGAAATAGACCCTCGAGCTATTGCTGTAATTTTGCACTTGTAGTATTTTATGAAGAGATCCTTCAATTGAATTTTTGTTTAATTTTTTCAAAAAATCCACTGGAAATCTTCACATAACGAGGGTGTTCAAAAAGTATTCAGGATTCATATGATAAGTAGTGCTAAATTAATGTCCTTAAACAAGAAAAAGCTGCTCATATCTCCAAAATGGTTGAAATTTTCTAGGACCTTTTTGAATGAACACAATGAGTACTACCCACAATCAATCAAAAAGAAATAAAAACGAAAAACAAATTGAAGGATCTTTTTATGATAAAATACCACCAGCGTGCGAAATTGCAGCACAAAGGGCGAGGTGTCTATCTCGGTAGGCGAGAAATGTGTAGGGAGAGATCACCTCGACCGTGGTAGGAGGCCCGGTGGGAGAAGCAGGACTCGCAGACGGCGGGCTGTTGGGGCCTCGGGTCGACGTCCGCGAGGAAGCCGGCCACCGCGATCGCCTGTGTCTGGGCCATTTTGAGGCCGTTGGCGACGGTGCGGGCCGACGGCGAGGGTATCGTGGTGGCGCGGGGATGCGTGCAGGAGGTGCCCGCCGCAGTGCTCGAGGACGCGCCCGTCCTGGCCTCCCCGGCCGACTTGAAGCTCGAGGGCGCCGAGTTACCCTGGCGCGTCCGTCGGCCCCGTCGACGCTGCGATCGGCCGATCGCCATGTCGGCCTTCAGACTGGCCCGGGCGCGTCTCGGGATGCGCGCGGTGCTCGCCGGCAGCCGCGCGCTGCACCCGGACACGTTCCATCTATCGTAACCGCTCGATCCGCTGCCCGGCGAAGTGTCCTCGTCCCGGTCGTCGTCTACCACTGGATTCACAACAGAGATCGTCTCTCGTCTTTCGATAATTCCCTTGCCGGAATGACCGGACCACGTGCGAGGCATTTCGCGTCGGATGCAGACATTTTATCTCAAAAATTTTCTCATTTATTCTACATTAGGAACAATATTATGTTTGTTCGTTTTACAAAATATCCCCTGCAAGCTTTCTTACGTCTTTTTCTGAACTACTACACTGCGAAAAAATTTTGCAGAATGAGCTAAATATACATTTGAATCAAATGAAATTTGCTAGACGACATAATTGTTTGAATTGCAGATAATTTCACTTAAACTGATATTTAGTACATTTTCCAAATTTGTTTGCAGTGTACTCTGCTAGAGATTGAAGTTGTTATACAATCGTGCCCTGTTTCAACCATTCCCAGTTTCCTCTACATATAAATAGAATTCAAGTGTCTGCCTGTTCGTCCGTGCTAATCTCCAAAACGAATGAACCAATTTTGAGGGGATTTTCATCGGTGGAATGTAACTTGAGTTATTTTTTACCACGAAATTAGACAAAATTATGTAAGGCGCCCTAGTTCGACCGGCTATAATTAGTAACGCGAATAGATCTCGAAATTCTAAAAAAATATGTATATTTTTTTTTTATCTACAACTTCAAGTTGCATGATAAATTGTATGCGAACAAAATTAGGTCATAAAGTGCTCGAAATACATTTTAAGTAATGCGTATCAAAATTAAATGAATTTCTAATGAAATGTGGATTCCAAAAATGAAATATATGAATTTCTCAGAATTTCGAGATCTATCGCCTTATCAACTATAGTCGATCGAACTGGGACACTGTAAAGCATGCAACGTGACCGAAGTCACGTAAAATCGCGAATATAATTAAAAAGTTATTTATCGGAGTCATCAGTACCTAACGAACAATATTTTAATTACTCTCCGAATGAACTAGAAAGGTTTTTGAAAAAAATAGTTTCCGAGATGTCTATCCGACACGAAATGCCCCTACATTTATAGCACAGGTAAAAAAAATTGTCACCTGTGCAATTTACACTCCTCAAACTTAAGGGGACAGTTATTCTCAAATGGTTGTATCTTGGCAAATGATCAAATTTAATCGATAAAGTGAATTCAAAATTTGAATTATACTAACACTAATATTTTTTTTATTTATGATCATTTTTGATCTTTGAACCTGCTCGATTCGTTTCGATCACTTTTCTGAATTACAATCGTTTGAGAACGACAAGTGTCCGCTCAATGGTTTTGAGTGGTTTACAACGTTCGTCGGTCGGAATGAATGGTTGCGTTACCGAGATCATCGCTCCAAAGGGGACAGTCGACGCAGCAGCCGCGAGACGTGTAAGAAAAGTAGCGATCGGGTCCGTTAGTGGAGGAAACGGGACTCGGGCTTGGGCTCGGTGTTCCTGTCGGGCTCCTGCTGCTGACGCAGGACGTCGTGGTTGTGTCGAGGCTGGTGGTGCGTTGCTGCTGTTGCTTGTCGCTGCTCGTCGTCGTCGTCGTCGTCGTCGTCTTCGTCGACGCGACGGGGGCGTCTCCGGGCGTCGCGAGTGCTCTGCGTGGCGGTGGCGTCGGTGGCGTCAACTGCCGCTCGACTCCGTCCTGAAGACTGTTGTTCGTTGTTTCGTTGTTGCGTCGATGGTTATTAGATTCGTATAATCGCATTTTGTCGCATTTTTCAGTTTCGCAGCAGGAAAAAAAATCGCACGAGGGCGGCGTGTTTAATCGCAGATACAGTGCTTCTCGTGTGCTACTTGTCATCGAACGGGTATAACAGTTTCGTTTCTTTTTTTTAACGCGTTATATCCATTCGAAGTCTCGACAAAAGCTTATAATCGCAATAGATAATCTGTAATTGCTGCTCGACGGAAATTATATTCCTCGAGTCAAAAAATTCGGTCGGTTTTTCTGTTCAAATTTGCATTTAGAAATTTATTTAACATATGTAATTTTCAAGAACAATTGTTGATACAAAAACCGTATAAATTTTTTGACTCGGGTCTGTGATAGCCGGCACAGATAGCATGCAGCGTATACGTAGCTGAATAAAAATATTCGATTACAGAAAACATAAACATCTGATAAACAACTATAATAAATAATCTCTGTCAGACCTGCGAAATTACTAAAGAGTTCGATCCAACTTCTAAGTACTTGCTGTTTCTCATTTCGATAATAAATGCGCTCCTACTTTTGCTCGATCGTGTAAAATAAATTTTGCAGCGTCTTTCGTTATCGAAAAAACGAATACACCAGAGCAAAAAGATCGATCGATAAACAGTAAGCGGGCGGATTGAGACGATCCAAGAGATTCTAAGGGACAGCGATTCCTAACTAACGAGCGACGTAACCGATAGAACCACAGTGAGACAAGGAGAATTCATGCTGTGATCATGCAAACAAATCGAGGGGGAGATAAAAAAAAAATTTGTTAATGATGCGCTCGAAACTAAAATCAGCTAGGTTGCAAGTCAAAGAGAACCTAGCCAAGTCTTACCATAATCGCTAGTTGGATGAAGGTAGTTACCGCTACCTGGTCCACTGAAACGTATGACAGTAAACATAAAAGCGTATAACAATGATAACGAATAGGTACTGTAATTCGGTCTTAAATCATAATCGTCTGTTAGATCATATCGACGCTGTAGCGTCCGGTGAAGATCGTTTTATGAAGCAGCGTGTCGCAAGAAAAAAAAATAGTGAAAAAATGAACAGTCATCATTACTCAGAAAGCTCATTTTTGCAATAAATTATACGTATACACATAGATAAATATAGTAAAAACCACACGATATTGTATGCATAATGTTATAAACTCTCTTCCATTTTGAGTTAATTTAGAAAAATTTCGTATACCAATCGCAATCATCGTACAAGTAACTTGCATTAACGTTCAATATCACATAACTTTTGAAAGAATTTTAACGAACATCGAGTTAACAAAAAAGAAAAAAAAAGATAAATCGTAAAACTGAAACGTCGTTCACATATTATTTTGAAGAAAAAAAAAAAGAATAAAAATGACAGCTGACAATATTGATGATACTCTGCATGCACTAAATACATTGGTCAAAGTAGGTATCGAAATATGGTAACCACCGATCAAGTTTTACCGGTTCTCGAGCGTTGTTGGATCGAAAAAAGGAACACCTAATTATATCGATATGTGCGATCTTGTATTATTCACACGTCGTTCATTTGCGTTAATGTTCGTCCGCTCTGAGTCAGATCAGTTTATAAAGAAAAACAACGAACAAATCCGGTACTATCACCGTCACAACGTCTATGAAAAAATGGGAAAATATATATGTCGAGGGTGAAATCGTCCCATACTTACTCGACCACTTTGTAGGAGCTCTGGTAAGGCGTTTGTTGCGCGGGATTGCTAAAAACTGCGAGTGGTCTCAGGGGAATGCTCTCTTCCGCTCCCGTCACCATTTGATTCATTGCACCGTCGCTCAAGCCACCGCTAATCGTGAAAATGTCGGATGAGTCAACCAGTTTGATATATGTATAAAAGTATATTGATTGAGAGAAATTTTCCAGTTCGATTTTACTATAATGAACAACGAATTGATCAAATTAAGCAATAATTTAGTAAATTCGAACTAGAATCTATTAGTAAGAATTACTATAAAAAATAGTTTTAGTAATAATAGTAACTCTTACTATTTCATAGGTAAAATATTTATACTAAAAATTTCTCTGAGTGTATAAAACGAGAAAAAAAACGCTCACCCTCCTACGTTTGGTACGACTTGATGAGATCGAGCAGTCACTTGGTTCGTGCCGTCGTGTCCTGCCGTCCGCTGCACTGACGCGTAAGGTACGAAATCCATGGAATTGGTCGGTGAGGTCTGGGGGGATTAAAAATTCAGCCGAACGATCAAATTTTCATACCGGATAACCGTACCTTTGTAGCGTTAGAATTAACTTTGAGCGACCTCGCTCTGTGAAAACCGTGGTGTCCTTTACCTTTACGCATACTAGACCACACACTACCGAATAACGAATGATTTCTCTGCAAGGAAAAGTTTTTTCGTTATAAAATTTTCTCATTTGGAGTAGGAAAATCGGTTTTTTTCGTACCCTGTGCATCGGCTCTGGATTGTCATCGAGGAGTTCTTCGAGATTACCAGATATGGCACGTTTCAACTCAGGGCCGGCCTCGTGCAGTGTTCTCAATCCAGCCTTTAATAAATTTGTCATTGATTAAAAAAGTTCTTATCCGGCCCCCATACGATAATAACGTTTTATAACTCACCTGTAACGTGACAGTATTATGACAGTCTTTGTCCCCTTCTCTCATTTCTTGTTCCTTTCGCTTTTTAAATCTCCGGAAATAGTCTTGAATGAGGAACGTCGCGTAAAACTTGCCAACGGTCACTTCATCGTCGACTGGAAATCGAATAAATGTAATTAAAATTGATAACTCGATTTTTATTCACACGCTGAGAGAAATCAGCTAGTTCGATTTTAAAATGTAAAAATTAGTAGTATTCACTATTTATCAATAAAAATATAACGAGTTGTACTAAAGATTTCTCTAAGTGTAGTGGAAAATTTTCCTTACCTCCAGGAGGCGGTACCACCTGATCCAGCAATTTAGGACTCGTTCGTTTCCATATTTTCTTTATTACAGCTCTCAGCTCCGCATTGGCGTCGTCGATATTCCCTTCGGTTTTAATTTTCAACGATGTTCTAACCACGGCGAACAACGTCGCATTGAATAGTACCGTTCCATCGCTATTCAGTGGCATGTTCATGGAAACCAGTCTCTGAATGTTGCAGAAACGAGATTATAAAAATAGCAGAGTAATAATACCGGCATCGAATTAATAAAAGAGAGTCACTAACTTTGCAAGCAACTCTGTGAGGACAGAGTTTACCGAAACCCAACGGAGGGGATATTTTTCTCAACAGAGTGACAACATCGAGATGTTTTATTCGACCTTTAGCATCGGGATCGTACTCGGACCACAAACGTATAAACTCGTCTAAATGATGCGGTCCCAGAATCGACCAATCCCTCGTCAAGTAATCGAAATTATCCATAATGACAGCGACGAAAAGATTGATAATCTGAAAAAATTTTCCATTTGCATTCTCGATTACATTAAAAAAAAAAAAAAATATTCAACATTTTTTTCCAAGCCTGATACTTACGAGAAACGAACACAGAACGTAAAACGATATAAAATATGGAAAAGCTATATCCGAGCCGCATCCGGCAGTATTATTTCTCTCGTCGCTGTTCGGATCGCATTTGACGTCGCCTGGCCTCGCCGAGCAGTCTAACATAATTTCCTGCCAGGATTCGCCTAGCGAGATTGAAAAGCGAAAAATATTATCCAAGTGCAAATATTCGGCACACATTCGCTGAATAAATACGCGTACCTGTAGCCGAGCGGAACAATACCAATATCGCTTGTGGAAACGATTGGAAATTGTTATTCCGATTTATTTGCGTTTCGGTGTCTATAGCTATTTTACCGAACATCTGCGGAGGATATAAAATGAGATTAGAAATTTTTTCGCTAATAAAAATGTAGCCGCGTAACATACCTGCATGCCGATTACGGCGTAAATGAAGAAAAGCATAATAATAAGTAACGCAACATAAGGCAGTGCTTGAAAAGACTTGATAAAAGTCCAGAGTAAAGTCCGTATACCCTCGCCTCTGCTCAGCAATTTCACGAGTCTCATCACTCGGAACAGTCGGAAGAAATTTATGGAAATGATAGTCGAGCCGGGCTGCAAAAAAATAATAATTACTCTCAATCCATACGAGCGTTATTGAATTCAGACCAAGCCGGGGTGAGTAAAAAAATTTAGCCATTTCGGAATCTTACATGAACCTCGGAATAAACGATGTCGATGAAACTCCCGAGGACGATTATGAAATCGAAAACGTTCCACGCGTCGCCGAAATAATTCTGAAATGAGATTGAAAATTCGTGTAAGAATCTCGTAGACGAAGAGAGATTGAGGGTGAATTCCATGTAATAGTTTCAATTTTTTGGGACGAACCTCGAAAATTTGCAACCTAAACATGTATTTTTTTTTTTTTTTTTTAATTTGAAATAACTATTGCATGGAACAATCCCTTTAATTCATGATTGCGAGTGTACCTTGAACTTGAAAGCCGCCAGTTTGAAGACAAACTCGAGGGCAAAGACCGCCGTGAAAATCATGTTGAGTACGTCGAGGGCCTCCGTATAAAATTCCGGCTGACGATAGAACTTCATCGCCAAGGTCACAGTGTTTATCATAATTAGCGTGAATATCGTGTATTCGAAGGGCTGGGAAGTGACGAACCACCAAACTTTGTACTGTATTCGATGTTTGGGTATATAACGACGTACAGGCTTCGCTTTTAGCGCAAACTCGATGCAGTTGCGCTGAAACGGAAGTGATATTTCGATCGATCTCGTGTAACCTTCCACTCTTCGTTTTTACATCGAAATCTAGCTCGAGTTACAGCAGCGTGCCTAATAGATACACTGAGAGAAATATTTAACAAATATTTTGTGTTGACGAACGATTATTTTATCGAACAGTTTTCTAAGCGTGGTTACCACTCAGATGGACAAGTTTCGAACTCAAATATTATAATTTTTTTGAAGTATTGTTGCAAAAATAATATTAGTTGAAAATTTCTGTATTGAATAACAACTAATAACATGGGAAGCAATTAACGTACGAAAATTGCGTGAGAATTCAAATATGACTCATATCACATTTCAAATTTATGTGCGGAATTGCAAGCAGAAAATTAATTTCGGTATATAGTTGTGAAAATGAATTTTCCGTCTTAAATTCCGAAACTTGTCTAACAGCGTAACTGGAGGCTGAAACAAAATTTGTCCATCTGGCGGTTAATGGTGTCCGTCCATTAGGCTCGTCACTCTAAAAGGACGTAAGGGTAAAATTAATTATCGTTGTCCATTCGGAAACGTAACTCGAGTAAGCTTTCGGTGTGTTTCCGTGTCCATTTCGATCGATGCTGAGTCAACTAATTTCTATTTCATTAAATCAACAAAAATTTGAATTTTCTCTTAAAAAATAGAAATACCTGGTTCTTGTCGAGCTCGCAATTTTTGTACTCCTGCTCTCCCTCGTTCTGGAAGGTGACGATAACGAAACCGACGAAGATGTTGACCATGAAAAATGCGATGATGATGATGTAAATGATGTAGTACGCTGCTACGATAGGACGGTAATTGTGGACTGGTCCATTGTTTTCTTGGTTCGAGTTTATCGATACATGCAGCAAGCTAAAAGACGATTCGATTAATATTTTTTTTTTTTTAATGTGTGTATGTTTTTCGACGTACCCGGGCCAACCCTCGAAGGTGGAGACAGTGAAAAGCGTCAACATGGCCTTGGCCACGTCGTCGAAATGAAAACGATTCTGATTCCAACTCCTCTCCCTCTCCACTGGCTTGTTAATGTTACCTCCCTCGAATTCGATATACGTACCTCTGCAAAATTCGTCTCGTTGCAATTTTTGTTCGCTCGATGGTAAAGAGAGATGTGTAAAAGAATGTCAAAATTTTCATATTAAATAAAATTTCACTTTTAAAAAAATTAAGGGGACAGTTGTTTTTAAACAAGTCTTTAAAATCACCTGCTCGATTCAATCATTTTTTATGTGAATTATAACTGCTTGAAAATCAGTCTCCCCATAATCGTTTCATGTTAAACTAACACATCTCTCTTTATCTTGTAGAACGAGTAAAATGAAAAATGTTGAACTTACTGGCACTCCTCCCTGGTCATTTTGGAGCCGTCGTTGCAAGAGAAAAATCTTCCCTACGCAGCACAAAGAGAGCGATTAATGAGACCGAAAAGCGAGTCCTGCCGTTTCGCAAAGCGATACACTCGATAAAAAAAAGAGGTAAGAAATCTTGGAATCCGATCTCGAAAAGTGAAACGGTGAGAAAAGAAAAACTGAAAAGATAATTTCCAAACCGGATATCCATCGGGTGAAATAAACATCGAACATAAAAATACAGCACACTGTTAGAAAACCGGCCAATCTTGCAAATGAAAAGTTGTTGTTAGTAAACAGCGAATGCGCGAGCAAAATAGGTGACAACAAACTCGTGTTTCAAACAAAAAAAAAAAAAACCCATACGTGAAGAAACATTCCTTTCGGCGTGCATACGTACATGAATTAATTACACGTTCAAACGTAACGCAAGGACGTGTCGAAGTGTGTCGTGTGTTTGTCTGTGATCGTAAATCGAATAGATGCGACCTTGTGCAGCTTATTTCATATATATGTACACTTTTGGAAAACCGTGTCGTTAATCTCTACGTGACTGATTGCTGTTTCGGAAAAATCGCTTTTTTTTTACAGAAGAAAAGCGATTTGTGAGACACACTGCGCCCAACCATCGACCCTCTCTCTCTCTCTCTCTCTTAGCCACTATCAACAGTAATCTGCAACTTTACTCTCCTGTTGTGTACACCACAACTCTCTCTACTTTTCGCGTACGCGGGCGCGAAAATTGCACGCTGTTTACCTTCCGCACTCCCATAATTGCTCGCAACTCCCGAACGAGAACGAAAAGAACTCCTCGTCTATTTTCGGGTACGGAAAGTGCGATCTCGAGTCGAAAAATAAGACTCGACTCGTCAAAATTTGGACTTGCGCGAGCGGGACGAGATTGAGAGTCTTATTTTTCGAGTCGGGATTACAGACGCAAACAGCTGTTTACCGAGCCGAATAACGCGCGAGCAACAAAAAAAGAGCGAAGATAAACAAGGAGAGTGAAAAAAAAAAAAAAATAGAACGCGTATAGGCGTGAGTCTCGTAAGCGGTCAGCGAATGCCGTCCCGATCTCTGTGTCTGTTTTCGTTTTCTCTACCCTCGAATGCGTCGGCTCTCGAACGAGTAGGATACGTTCCAGTCGGAGGATCGATCCTCCCTGCGACTCGCTTTCGCATTTTCTCCAATTTTTTTTTTCCTCGGCTCTACCCACCGGCGAAATGAACTTTTCCTCTATCGATATCGTCTTTGCCGACGTGTCACGTTTTTCCGCGCAAACGGTTTCAATTAATGGTGCAATTTATTCGACTGAGAGATAATTCGCTATATACAAGGCGTCTCGAAAATTACCTCGGTCCCTTCGGCTGGAAAGATCGAGAAATAAAACTCTCTTTTTAACCCTTAAATGGCATTATGGGTCAAAAGTCACCCCAAGCAAATTGTTTTTAATTAACAACAAAATATAACACTGATTCATCTTTGAGTCGAATAAAAATTTTGTTAACAATTATTAATAGAAAATAATGAATTTACACGTCGCTATTAAATTTTTTAATTTATACCATTTAAAAGCTAAAATGCATGAAAATTTACACTAATTGCATAAAGTGCGGTAATTTTTAGACATCTTGTATATATTTATGAAGAAAATTGTGTCGAAACACAAGTATAAGTATAACGATGAGCACAGCTGAAGCGATGCAGTAAAGATTCGTCTTTGAAAGCTTCGTATATATTTATATAACGAAATGTATTATATATATAAATATATATAGATATATATGTACAACAAATTACAAATTAATACGTTGAGATAACGATCACAACAGATTTCCCCTCCGGTCGTCGAGATTCTTGCTCGAGGATGGTTAAACAATTAGATACTGCAAAAAACATTTGAGAAACGCCTCTCGGTGAGATATAAAGCTTGGGAGGAGGTTGATTTGTCATAAGGAGAGAATGATTATGTAGAATTCTTGAACCACATATACAGAACGACGTCGAAAGAATACTTGACGCAGAATTCGCTCTTTAAAAGATTTAAATTGTCGAGTTGTTTTAATTCAAAAATTTAATTCGACAAATTTTTCTTCGGTGCCAGATGTATCGAGTACCGAAAAATATTCGATGTGAAATATTTTTAAGGTATGAATGAGAAATCCGATTAAAAGAAATATTGTTCGGTATTCAAAACAATTTTAGTCACTCACGCTGGCACGAACGCACGCGCGAGTTCGCAGTTGTACTACACTGAGAATAAAAATTTGTTTAAATCGAACAAAATATTTCTGTTCTTAGAAAAATTTTTATTCTCAGTATACTCCTCTTCTTTTGTTTCGCTTCGATAATTCTTCGATGTTCAAATTTTTGCACGAAAGAAAAAAATGAAGAAAAAAAAAAGGAAAGGACAAATTGGCGCAACCCTCGGTGCACGCGATTGGTGAGCATGCACTACGTCTAAAGCGTCATTCTTACATACAGCAAACTCCGCATGCTCCTTGTTATATACATATATATATTATACGATCATAATATATACAGTACGCACGCAATATCCCTCCCCCCCCCCCTCCGGTATTATCGACCAAAAATATTACATTACGATACGAGTGCGTAGACAATTCCCGCGCGAGCGGAATTCGTCGAAGCGAGTTGCGAGTATCGCACGATATTTCTCATCCGCGATGGGCTATATTTCAATTTCTTTTCGAACTTTTTTTTTTCCACCGAGGACTTTATTCTTCCACGAAGACGCGAAGTTTGCGAAATTTGCTCGAAAGAAACGAGATATGTCTTACGTGAATGCGTGGGTATTTAAAAAATAGCCCACCGCCGAGGGTCGTATATCGCGATCCCGCGGCTTTACGGTTCGACGGTACGACCAATAAAGCGTTAGTTCGGTCGCATCGACTGTTAACGGCTTATCGTGCTGAGGGGTTGAGTCGGGGTGTTATGCCGTTACGGACTCGGAGAATTATCGGCGACGGCGAGATATCTTCCCCCCCCCCCCGTCCTTCGCTTTTTTCGTCGCTCTATCGTATTAATAGATCGCGGGCGAATTTCCGTTCGCGATTCACTGACTCGCGACGGTGAGCTCGCTTTAAGGACGCTACAGCGAAAATAAAAAGTTGAATCTGCTTAATATTTGCAACGTAAAATAAATTCGACTGAATATTTCAGTTGAAGATTTTATTCTATATATTGTTTCAAATTTTTAACCCTTTAGATACTGTGCGACAATAACACGAGCCTTGTACATTTTTAGTGGCGAAAGGGTTAAAAAGATGAGTTTCCAATTTTTATTTTTTTTTAATTTCAGTGCACTTTCAGTGACTAAATATTTGGAGATTTTTTTCTAAATATTTTCAAAAATTTTTAATCCTTTAAGCACGAGCATTGTACATTTTTGACTAGAGCGAAAGGGTTAATATTTTTCATTTTCAGTGTACGTTCTTCAAAATATCCCAACGTCGTCGATATTTCTCTCCATCATGAACGGTGAAAAAGGAGATTAGGAAGGTTAATGGATGCACGAGGCTGTCCGAGACGAGCAATTTCACTGCATTCGATGAAAGATCGCGAAATTCCTTTCCAGTTTTTATCCACGACTTACCGTTTTCGAGATATTCGCGTTTCGCTTCGGCCAATCGTAGCTCATATTACTAGACAGTCGTTTGCTGGGGAAAACGCGAACAGCTCGACGGTACGAGAGAAAAAAAAATGGTTGAGGACTTTTTCGATCATTCGTCGTCGTTTCAGGACAGCCCATGTTGGATTGATTGCACAGAATGTCTCAGTTAACAACTGAGACACTCTGCGAAGCGAATAAATGGAAAAAGCTCCGATGGGAAGACGGCAGGTTTAGTTTTTAGTTGTTAAAACGGCTTTTCTAATTAGCGATTGGCTTTTTACCTTAAACAGCTGTACCCCGATAACAGCGAACATGAACTGTAGGAGATACGTGACCAACATAATGTTGCCGATCGTTTTAATGGCGACAATCACACACTTCACTACGTACTTTTATATTTTACGCAGTGTCGCGGCGGGGCAGGTGAGCAGGAGAGCGAGCGAGCACAACAGCGGGGAGGCACGGAATGGTGGTTGGTGTTGGCAGACAGAGATAGAGAAAACAAAAAGAAATACAAAATAGCATTAATACGGGAACGACTCCGTTTCGTTTTTTTTTTCTCTTTTTCTCTCTTTCTCTCTTCTTTCTCTTACTCGTTTGGTTCTTTTTTGGAATGCTATATAAAAGGGGGTTGGTGGGGGGTTTTTTTTGGGGGGGTACTAAATGGGCGACTAAAATAGGGGTGGTGCTAAAAAAAAAAAAGATGGAATCGCTGTTCTCTGCGAAATCGATTAAGCTGTTTTTTTTTGTTCTCGTCATCGTCTCGATTATCGCACCTGGCGATGAGTCCGGACGAGTCGATCGTACGTATTTCTTTTTTTGTCGAGGATGATTCTTCTCACGAGCCTCCCCACGGATAATTAACCGGCAGTTTTCGTTGCTCGGCGATGAACGTTACGGTACAAAAAGGTATTACGTGTGCGTAACCAGCGTGTCACCAGGGTGAGAGCACTCCGATTCTCGATCGAGCAATTTCACCCTCTTGCACCCTCTCGAACGTCAGACACTCGACTCGCCTTGGGTGTGTAAATTAACGCACACACACGCGCGGAGACGTCGGCGTCTATGGGAGGTTTTCGTGTCGAGGTCGATTCTCTCTCCCTCTCCCTCTCTCTCTCTCTCTCTCTCTCTTACTTTTTGATATTTTATTCTATATTATATTTTGGTTTTTCTTTTTAGTTGAGAATTTTTTAACCGTTTACTACATATTACAATTTTTATTCAATTTATTGCTAAATTAGCACTGATAAAACGCAAAAAAATTACGATTACGATTTTTAAATTTTTTGTTCTTCTAATGTCTTATTATCATGAAATAAAAATTTTTTCAAATAATTCATACAGTAAAGGGTTAAATCTCAACTACATATGTAGTTTTATAGAGCAAATGAACAAATCTCTCGGAAGAAAAAATGGGCAACAATACGTGGGCACCGCAATCGCGACGGAAACGCAGGACGCGTTAATTACTCATCCCCCCCTCCCGCCCCTCTGACAACCTACGTCATTCGGTGGAATTTCATCGGATCAGCCGATACGCTTTGGATGCCGGCGCATTAATCAATATCGTTACGAAAACCGCTAATATCGTATTCATACGTGGCGCGTAATATCATCAAACTGTAACCCCGTCAGATCGATATACAGCTGGCGATGACGAACCGGCTTTTGCTGTTAATCGAACTAACTTAACGGAGACGAATTGGTTCAAAAACCGGGCCACGCCTACGCTGGGCAATTTTTTTTTTTTGTATATGACGTCCCAGAATTATCGCAGTCTTTTCGCAGAGCCTTTTCAGATTAATCTTCGTTGACACCAGATTTTACTCGTTCTCAGTTTTAAATCTTCGAGCTCTATGGACGCATATATGCGTTTGGCGATTTTTTCAATCAATATGCAGTCAATAGGCACTATAATTTATTACTGTTTGCGTCTTGAATGGTCACTTCAGTGTTGCAATTTTTCAACTGTACGAATAAACTCAAAAATTCTGATTACAGCGATCGAATTTTAGGACGCCCTGTAGCTCCTGACGTTTATTCGAGAATTCAAGAAAACATTCAGGGGGGGATGAATTTTTTAACGAGCTTCATTCTCGACCGTACAGCCTCTTCGAGCTGCTCGAGTTACGTACGACTATTCGAGTACGCGCGCGTCTTACAACGTATCGCTGAACATTGTTTACGACGCAATCTAAACTGGATTCCACTCAAATGGCCACGTGCATCCTCCTCTCTCGTCGGCTGGCTTTTTCGAACGGGTCGAGACTGGGGGGGGACGCTAATTGCGTTACCTTTTAGGCGAGAGACGACGATAAAGCTGAGAAGACTTTGACGTGCCCGTTCCTCGCGTATCGTGAATATTCCCGAGCAGAAATTTCGGCCCGCGATTTTAATTCGATATCGATCCAATCAATCGCATCCCGGACGGGCTGATCCGCTTTAAAGTCCGAGTTAATTACTGTCCGGCTTGAAAATCCCGTCCGATCGAAATTTCTACTCGAGGCATTCCGCCCTCCCGGCGACGTCAAAAGAATTCGACGATTCGAGTTTTTCCCATTGCGACGGAACGATCGATTCTCTCGCAGGAAGTTCGAGTGTGGGGTGCGCAAATGGGGAGATAAATGAGAATATGAAAATCTTGATGGTCGTGTCGATGATTCGAGGCAATTATCTTCGAGTGCACTCGGAGAAATTTCGAGTGCAATAGTCGCAAAAATACTGTACCAGATCCAGATTTATTCAGTGTACGATTCAAAAGCTCGATAAAAAGAAAAACAAGGCTTTTATGAATGCACGTGACATCGAATCGAAAGAACAGTGTGTTGTTTTTCGTGTCGTATTTATTGATTTTCTATTTAGCCTGACGCGAGTTGAAAAGTGGAAGGGACTGGTGATTATTCCGTATGTCCACTTTCGTGTTAATGTAGCAACACACCACTGCAACGCTCAGCCGACACAAGCATGCAATTTTAAACAATCCTCTATTGTCAGTCTCGAAGCTCGTACGGGTTTCTCGAGTGGATATTGGTTTTCGTGTATACGTCTATCGGTTCGTTTCTGTAGCGCGGCGTGTGGCGTGTACTCGGTATTTGTCTGCGTTGGTTCTTGATGAATGAGATAGGCAACGGTGAGAGAAAGAGATGAACGTTCGGGAGAAATACAGAAGAGCGAGAATGAAAACCTTTTCGATCGGCGAGATATCGCGAGGAAAATGGTAATGAAATAACTTGCGAGGTGAAAAAGAAAACAGGGTTCACTCATTCGGGGGGGGAAGCGGAACAAAAACGGAGGAGATAACAAACATACAATTCGTTCGACGAGATCGTTGCTGGGTGCATTCGTAGGGTAAATAAATAACTACCGTCTGACTATTTTAAGTCTACAGGGAAAGTAGGATGTCGAGCAGCGTAAAAATAATCAAAAGTAGTGATAATGGTGATTGTGAGAAATTTCGATATTACGATTCAATCAAAGTGGAGAGCACGAGAATCTTCGAATCGAGGGCGAAGGTGGGCCAGTATGAATAAATTTCGTATACGTGTACATATACGTTTGTGCACACGCGTAAAACACACTGACAAAATTATTGCAATCGTTTCACTCGAAGTACATTGAGAGCAAAATTTTATAGAACTAAAGTGTGCATTTCTATACTGCCAGAACTTTTATAAGATGAAGAGAAAAATATGAGTGAAAAATAGTTTTTATTATTATTTATTATGCTATTTTTTTTTATTGTGTTTTTGTTTATTTGTTAAGAGGTAAAAATGTCGTTTTGGCAAAACAGGAATGCGTTGGCTCAGAAAAATTTTTTTCTCAGTGTAAAGAGCAATTTTTGCGAAATCGAATGAACGCATGAATTAATGTATATGCAGCACACGCGTCGCCATATAATTTTTCATAGAATTTTGAGAAAAGGAATGTCTCAGAATCACTTTTATGGGGCTTGGGGTCGAGGGGCCTCAATCCTACCTTAAAGAGCTGTACACCTATGACGGCGAACACGAACTGCAGGAGGCTGGTGACGAGGACTATGTTTCCGATAGTCTTTACCGCTACGATGACGCATTGTACTACGTGCTGGGTTTATACAAAATCAGATAATACAGATTCTTTTTCGCAGAGGGACACCTACTGCTGATGTTTTCAACATCAGAGGTATTTTAAATATTGTCCATTGTACACCTCTATCCTTTGTACCCAAACGTTTCGATATCATTGATTTTAGAAATTCGATCGCAAATTATTTAGATTTTATCGTTTCTCACGGTCCTCGTGTGAAAATATTGAATGAGTGCGTGACAGGACCTTTTTACGATACAAAAATTTCACAGAGTCGTACAATAATGACTATCGTGATTCGCACACTAAAATAAAAATTCGTCGAAGCTACTTGATATTTGAAAAAATGAAAATATTTTGTTCAACGGATATTTCGAACAAATAAATATAATTTAGAATAAAATTAACCTAGGTAATTTATTTAATAATTTCATTTATAATATATATTTCAATATAAGTAGTTATATTTGTAAATAAATATTAACTACGTTCGACAAATTTTTATTTCTGTGCACGAGTCGATAAAAATGGCTTATCGCATGAAAATTCAATTTTTTGATCGTTGTACGATATCATCTTATAGGGTAGAGGCGACCGAGTAATAAACTTTCATATAGTAGAACGAATCGATAAATACCTTCAATCCCTTAGCGCGGTTAATAGCGCGGAGAGGTCTCAGTACTCGAAGAACCCTGAGAATTTTGACTACGGAAATGGCACCCGAACTGAAAATTATACGTGAATTGTTAAATACTTATTTTATTTTTTTTTTTTTTTCGATTTCGACACTTACTTCCAATAAGTGGAAATGAGGGATACGCAAACGACAAGGAGATCCAGTAAATTGAAAGCTGACCGACAAAATGCCCCATCGTGGAAAATGAATCCGTAAGAAATCATTTTTAGGCATATCTCGATCGTGAATACGCTGGTGAAAAAATAGTCGAACTTGCTCAACAACTGAAATTTAAATATGATTTATACATTAGAGTTGTTAAAAACAAAAATTTTTCTTCAGTGTAATTATTTTTATTACCTGATTCCTAGGCGATTGTGCATTCAACGGATCCTCCGCTGCTAACATTGCTGAAGAGATCATGATGCAAACCAATATCACATTACCAAAGTAACTATGGTTACAAAACCAATGGCAGAACACTCGGAATCTGTTAGTTTGTGAAAATATAAAAAAGGCAGAACCGGCTGGAATTGGCTGTATTTTTGTAGCCATATTAAACTCGGACATCCTACGTGGTCTAGCGGAGACTTCGTGATCCATGTCTTCGTCTAAAAATAATTCATTTATTTAATTATTTTATTTGTTAATAACAACTAATTAACGTCAATTAATTAATGCTCATTAATTGCCAATTAACACCAGAGCTACTACAAGTCGATTTCAACCTCCTCAATGTAAATCCGATAACGAAGAAGTAGTTCTAGTAGTTCAAGACGAAATCATATTCAAATATCAGTTACCATGAATTTCTGTGTGATCGCCTTCCTCTTCCTCCTCCTCCTCCTCCTCTTCCTCTTCGAGTTCCTCGTCGGATTCGACGTTCAATCTAACTTTTGTATGAAAATCCGTACTTTTTTCCGACCTATAAACGTTCTTCGTTTTAGTTGAAAATTTTAAAACAAATAAGATTACTCACATTTCTGAATCTAAAGCAGCTTCGTAATCAATCGTCTCGTTGGGGTCTTGCTCCAAATCCGTCCCACCGCCTTCCTCTCCCACAGTCCCGTCGCCTCCCTCGTCCTCCTTACTCGGTTTATCCTGAGAAGGCGAGCCACTACGAGATTTATTTTTCTCCCCCTGCAACAAAATTTTCATTCAAAAATAAAAAAAAAACGTAGAAAAATTATTCCAGCTAAGTTTTATAAGAAAAAAAATAAAACATTTTAATCAAATTAAATAATCGATCATTTTTAAGTTTGGATATTCCTCTTTAAAATGACCTCTCGATCGATTAGATTCGATCATCTTTAGCCGAGATAGAATTGTTCGAAAAGGACGAGTGTCCCCTTAACTTTTTCGAAGAGTATATAATAAAGTTATCGCAAGCGGTGTATAACGTCGTATGGTATTATTTCTTCGTCAAACGATGAACTAATACGTATTGATTATCGAGCAAGTTAATTGGTCCAGAAACCTTCTATATTTCAATTTTTACTTTTTTTCTGAAAAAAGGGAAATTTTTTACCGAGAGGAAAAAAATAACGCTGGCCAGGATCGTGAAATTAAACTCCTGCGCGTATCGTCCGGCGAATATTACTGGAAATCGTAACAAGATGACCATGATAAAATAAATACGAATCGTCGAAAGGGATCATTTTTATCCAAGTGGAAAGCCCAGAAAATTAGGACGGCATCTTTTTTATCGTCCTTTGTGAGCACTGACACACTCAGTGCTGCTTGTACTTTTTCTGCTTTTATACGGCGGATGAGCATTAATGTGCTAGCTATCCGTAGTCGTTCGAGCGGATTTTCAACGCTCGTAACGCGTCTCTCAATACTTATACGTCACGTAAACGTTCCGATATAAATACATCTACATATTGTAAGAATGTAGGGCGAATATGTTACATGACACCTGCCTTTCCAATTGATGAGTCTTCGCGAAAACAATTAGGTAAATAGTATTTTATTGAATACTCACTCCCTCATCAGCTTCTTTTTCTATGTTGGTTAGAGACTCGGCATCAGCGAGATTATCAACAGCGATAGCCAAGAACACGTTCAGGAGAATGTCTGTGCTATTTCGTCAAGGAAATAATGAAGTCTTCTAGAAATTTTTCTGAATTAATATACAGATTTTGAAAAGGATACAATTTCCGCAAATGAATAGAATGATGAAATAAACGCATGCTAAGACTCCAGGGCTAGAAACCCCACCGTAAGCTCGAATGCCTACGTACATTACAGCGTTCCAATCCTCACCGGTTAATATCTGAGAATGAAAAAATTTAATATTACAAATAATGGCTGTAGTAAATAAATTATGTTTCCAAATGAAATTGTAAACGATAAATTCAATTTTCGCTTATTTACCTGGAATACGGTGAGGAGACTCTGCCAAAAACTATCAAAATTATGAAGAGGTTTATCCTGCATGTCATTAAAATTAAATCTACCACCAAAGACCTGCAAAAAATTGCAATTCAACCATTAAATTTGGATTCCATTCGTTAAAATTTTTTTTACGTACCTGCATGCCTAAGAGAGCGAAAATGACGATAAAAAGGAACAAGAGAAGCAACAAAGACGCGATCGATTGTATTGAATTCAATAAGGAAGCCACTAAATTGGATAGAGATCTCCAATATCTGAGGAATAAATACACGATTGATTAGTTTTGTACAGCTTTTATCAATTTCCTCTGCGAACTTACTTTGTGACTTTGAATACCCTGAGCAGTCGAACGCAACGAAGTACGGAAACTCCGAGCGGTGGCATTAAATGTGTATTGGTCAGTACCATCTCGCTGATAGAGCCAATCACAACGAAACAATCAAAACGATTAAACAGAGAGACGAAATAACCCTGGAAAATGAATTCGATACTAAAAAATATTCAAAAAACGTTCATAAATCAGTAAAAACTTTACCTGAAATCCTAAACTGTACATTTTCAACATCATTTCCATAGAAAACAATACGATGAAAAACATATTTGTTATTTCTGTAAAAAAAAGTGATGCAGCTCTTGTATAAAAATGATATTTTTTAACGAAAAAATAAAATAACGTGAAAATTCATCAGTACCTTGAAATTTATCCAACCACTTCGGTTGGCCGTAATGTTCCGTTGCGAGAACACCAGTATTCAAAAAAACTAGAACTATAATAAGCCAATAGAAAACTTGTGATTTCACAGCTTTTCTACAAGCTCTTCTTAATCGCCTATTTGCCCTGTAAATTTTCAACATAATTTCGAAAATAAAGTTACCATCTATTTTTATACAAACAAAGTAAAAAAATAATACAGTACCTATCTAAATCACGTTTTTTCATTACCCATGTTGATTCTTGCGGAGGTGGTTCCTCTTCCCCTTCCAATTGATCTGTACTTTCCATTTCATTTGGCTGTTTCGCTGTTGCATAAAATTTTACATAATATCGACCTTCTGCAAATCTCTAAGCCATTCTAATTTACTCACGTTTCCCATCTGGAACTTTAGGTCCATCAGCTTCAGGCTCGATATCTTCGGCTTGAGTAATCCAATCGAGATAACCGCGTAGATCATCCTCGATTTGCTGTTTCTCTCTGAGCTTCTGAAAATCGCCTCGACTTTTCGCTTTTTCTCTCTCTTTGGAAAATTCTCTACGATGAGACAAACCAGTTTTGTATAGAATTTTGAAAATAAAAAAAAAAGTTAACTATCGATAATACTGTGCAACTACATGTGTAGTGTAATCGAAATTATTTACGATACTAACCCAGACAACACACCGAGAATCAAATTCATAACGAAGAATGCACCTAATATAACCATAGAAATAAAATAAATCCACTGCCATGAGCTACCCATAGCATCCTGAATCTGCAAGAGGGAATGAATTAATAAACTAATAATAATTAAATTCATAAAAAAAATACGAAGTTTTCACAACTACAGTGAAAAACTTACATGGTAAAGAACATCGGTCCACCCTTCGAGAGTAACGCACTGAAACACAGTCAGCATGGCCAATCCAAAGTTATCGAAATTCGTAATTCCGTAATTAGGACCTTCCCAGTATTGTTTGCTGCAGTACCATTCAGGTCCAACGTTGAGACAAGAAAACCCCCCTTGCCCACAAGGAACGGGATTATCCATTATCTCGTCTGAAGATGAGAAGATAAATTACGTTGCGAAGTTGTGGACGCGAAAGCTACTGGGAAAAACCTACCAGTCAAGTTGTGCCTACAAGTTTTGTGTAACTTTCCGGAGAAGAGCTCGAGGCCGATGATAGCGTAGATGATGATAACAAAGAGTACTAACAACGCGATGTGTAACAGCGGTATCATTGCTCTGAGAATAGAATTTAGGACCACCTGAAGACCTAGTTTGTAAGTAAAAAATCGTTAATTTATCGACTCTCCTCATCTGGGCTTGCTAATCAACGAGATCGTTAGAGAAGAAGATGGCACATACTTGGAACACCGGAAACCAGTCTGAGTGGTCTCAGTACACGAAAGGCTCTCAACGCCTTCACATCGAAGCCCTCTTTCATGAGTGCAGTCAATATCGTACTTATCATTCTGCAAAAAAAAATTTCCGCCTGAAGAAACGGGAAGGAAAATACGAGCGAGAATTCGATCGATAAAGACGTCATTTCGGCTATCGTCGTTGTCGCCGGAAGGCCTTATCACTCGAGGAATCTTTAAACGCGGAAGAGGAAATTAAATATCCCCGCGGCATCGATAGCCAATATCGATCGAATTCGTCGCTCCGAGCCAACGAGACGCTTTTCGATTCGACGAGTACGAAACAGTACTTGAGCTTGCTTACCCGATTACTACGATTGTGAAATCTAATAAATTCCATCCATTTCGAAGGTAAGCACCTTGATGGGCCACGAAACCGTATGCTATGATCTTCATCACGCACTCCAAAGTGAAAATCACTAGAAAAACGTATTCTATTTTTTCCTAAAATGCCAAAAAATCGAGAATTAGAAATCTGGTTTAGTAAAGAGAAAATAAAAATTTGATCTATTTGATAATCATACGTTCAAATGAATATCAACAACAAATTATTTTCAGTACAGGATATTAGTGACGTAACATTGACATTGAAACTAATTCGAGTTCCTCTTTACTGCGTGTTTATGGGGAGAGAACAAAGAAGTGTGCTGTACAAGAAAGAAATCGAAAGGCAAGTTTCGGTTTAATGTGCCGAAGGGAGTACTCAGACCGCGGATATAAAACGAAATGAGGAGGCGACGAGCGAAAGGTGGGACGGAAAAGCTCGCGCAATACCCATTACGTTTAATTTCCGAAATCGATTGTTTATCGGTCCGTTTCGGTGGAACGAACCGGAATAGGAGACTCGAGGACATTTCATGCCCCGACAATGCGTTTCTCGCAATATACGCTGGGAAAAAATTTCGTTCGACTAAATGTGCATTGGCATACTGTCAAAACAATTACAGTTCGAGATCATCCTAACAAATTTGCTAAATCAATCAATATATTCTTCACTGATACAGACATGCACATTTAGTTGAGTCAAAACTTTTTCTAATAGAACACACTAGCGTGCGATGAAAGAAAAAACTTACCAAATAGTAGTTGGTCTGATTAGAATCGCCGGCTGGGTACGGCGTGTATACCGCTAAAGCGACGCAATTAGCAAAAATTGTCATGAGTATAAGCCACTCGAACGGTCTATAACGAGAGGCTCGTTAAGGAAAACGTACATCATTCGTGAGATAAATCTAATCTCCTCCAATATTGAATAACCGAATAAGATGTCCATTAAAATAATTTGAATTGTACTCTGGACTTGGGTTCATCGAATCAACTATTTTGATACTACTACATACTACTTCATTGTAATGGATATCCATTCGAATGGAATATAAAATATATAACTCATTGAATCAATTAACAATTATTAATTTGCTCCCAAAAATTGTTACTATGAATAAAAGGATACTTCCACTCGACAACATTGATACAGATCTTGCGAATGGGATTCTTAAGGGGCAGACAGAAAAGAGCCCGGACGGGTCTGTCCGGCGGTGGCTTGCCGCCTCGTCGGGCCGGTCTCTTGGGGGCTGCGGGGGCTGTGGTAGCGGGGGCGGTGGCGGTGGTGGTAGCGGCGGTAGCTGCGGCCGCGACACCGGTCGCAACGGCCCCGATCGGTCCCACCGTGCTGGTTGCCGTCTGCGAGCGAGCTTCGCCGGCTCTCGCATCGTTGATATCCACGCCCATACCGATTCCGATACCCAATCCTGAAAAATTCGAATTTTCTATTAAAATTTCACTCCACTCACTGAAAAATCTTGCTATAGTGAACTTCAGTACGGAGGGAGAGAAACTGTTCGCTATAACCAGACTGCACAAAGAAAAACTCGAGTGAACATTTATATGAGTTGACAGTGCAGAGTAAAATATTGTTAGAATTTTGTGGACTCATATGAATATTCGGTAGACTCGAGAAGATTTTTTCCGAGTGCAGAGGGAAGGAAAAGAGCGTCGAGTTACCCAAACCCACGCCGAGTCCTTGCCCAAGCTGATCCGTCGCGTTGGAGGTGGGGGCAGCGCCGGTCTGCCGGACTCCCGGAAGCCCGGCGGCGGCAGGGGGGCACAACGCCGAGCCTCCATCCCCCCCAGCGCTCATCGGTCGCGCCTTTCGTCCTCCGTTATCCCCCGGCTCCGGTCTCTTCTTCTTCTGCTCTTACGCTTGAGCCGCGACACTTGACCACCGCCTGCCGCTCGTCCTCGACGAGTCGCTTTCCCACCTGAGGCAAACCCACGCTCGCAGCTACCCGGCATGCTACGGCACTGCGCTGCGATCACCGCACCTCCCTGATCTAACGCAAACACGTACATAACCATTACGAGTTTATTCACGTCGTTTACATACGTTCACAATTTTCACATATCGATTTTTTTTTAAGAATATTATTTTCTAAACGACGCGCGAGTTTCACGTTTTTTCAGCGGTTTGACTACACATTTTTGCTGCAGGATGAAGAGATACACGCACAAACACGTTACGACCGTTATGACTTGTTTTGAAAATCAAAATGGCCGCAACGCGGAGGGTGTAATTACATAAGACTGGGATAATTTATGCCACTTCCGTTAAGATTGTACTAGCGCCACTTGTGGCGAAAATTATTAACCGGAAGTTGTCCAGAACCGAACGAGCGGGACCAACTTCACATCAGTTCTCGTGTTCGCCGCGGCGCCACCTACGGTTATTCTCAACAGTATGCCGTTTCGATTTTCATTTGTTTACGCAATTACGCACTACGTAATGCAGCTATTATGATTTTTCTTTACGCGTGATTTTCGTGATTGCGTCGTGTTGTGTACGATTATTTCGCGAGTTTCTTGGTGCAGTGTCTGAACGACTGAAGTGAATAATTAATTTTCTGGATGGACCAGCCTACGAGAATCACATCAGAAATATTTCACAGTGTATTTTTTTGAGGTTAGTGGACGTGCAGGAAGCTTCGAAATCGATCGATAAAACGCACAAATTTCCCAAATCCCGACGAAATAAACGCGATCCTGACGTATTAGAGCGCGATAGACTCGGACGGTCTCCGAGGAGCTATTCGCCGATAGCGTTATTCGTCTCGTCATAGCTACTCTCGTTCCCGGAGGAGACACAAACGCGCGCACACGGTAAAACTAAGTCGACGCGACCCAGAAAACTCACTGTCGAGCTAATACTCGAAAGCTTGTAAACGAGACAATGCACGGTTTAAACGTGTGCGAGACGAGCCAACCACTTGGTGCAATCGGATTAGCATCTTCTCTCTCACTCTCGCGCTCTCACCACACTCTCTCACTCTCTCTTTCCACCCTCTCAGCAATCGACTTCACGCACGTTCATTGTTTGCCCAATCGATTGTTACGAATATTCTTGTTCTCAATTAACCACATAACGATTAACCGATAAATTTGAGTCGTTAACCCTTTAACAGCCTATAATTTTTTATTGAAAATTGTTTTTGTTTTCAAAAATAGAAAGTTTGATTGTTTAAAAAAAATTAACGAACGAATCAGCTGATTCTGAGTCATTCAGAATCCCTCCAAACGAGTCAGCTGTAATGGAAATATCGATATTTCGAGAACTCTGCGGAAGTAAAAATTCCCAAAATCGTAATAATAGTCGTTGTCTGAATCGGCAGAGGGTAGGTGGTAACGAAAATCGAGTGTTGAATAAAGAAGAATACGCCCACTGCGCAATAGGCGTTCGTTTGGCGTTGCCCGAGCATTTTCCCACCGATCAAAACACCTCATGACTCATTGTTACGAGGCGTAATGACGTCAATTACCTACGAAAACGTCGCGGGCTTCCTGTCGCGGAGCCCGAAGTGAAAAATAACTCGAAATTCTCTCTCCACTGGCGTGAAGTCATCGCCGAGTTGCAAACGGAGAGTCGACCGAACACGCGCGAGAGAGAAACTCGCAAGTCGATTTCCAATTGGACTCACACGACGAGAAAATCCGGTCCGATCGATTCGCCCGTCTTGTGTACACTGCCGGCCAAAAAAGAGGGGGAGAGGGGGGGGGGGGGAGAGGGAAAAATAAGAGATAACGGGGGGACGTTAGGGACGGACTGCGTCAAGTCCGCCGACCTGGGATTTATAGCGAAGACGGTTTATATTTAGCGCGCCTAAATACTAGAATGCTATACCTGCCCGCGAGGAGAGCTCGCTCTTCCCTCTCGTGCGTGTCGTGAGCGCGAGCCCGTGAGTTCTCGTACCGGATAAGAAAATAAATCGACGCGAGCCGATACCCGCGGAGTTATTAAATGCGTCATAACGAAAACAGGCCAGCGAATGTAATGTTACGATCCGTCGATCCGTTCATATATTATAGATTACTTAGGTATTCGCGATCAATTTTTACATTTTCCTTGTAAAATTCTTGATTTAGTCGCTGATCGAGTTTTTACTTGAAGAAAAAGGGGTAAAAATCGACATACTTCTCTGAATGAACTAGTAAATGAAATCAAATGTGTAATTTTGTATTACACAAAACAATTATTACAATAATTTTTAATTGTATATTTTGTACTTCGTAATTTTGCACAAATAACTGTGCACAATTAGAAATTTCTTTCATTCCTCTCTGAATCGGCAGTCGACTCGAGCACCTATCGAACGTACTATTTCCTATCTTTTTTTTTTTTATTATTATTGGAATTATCGATTTTTCGTAGTCGGGAATAAAGCCACGAGTGATAAAGTGGTTGAGAGGCGTTCGACCGTTCGATGTTTTCACGGGGCCGATGTGAACTAAATTTGACTCGTCCCGCATCCTCCACCGCTGGATGGCTGGCCGTGACACGTCTACCTTCTTTTCTTCGCTTTCCCTCTCTCTCTCTCTCTTGTCGAGATATTACGCGAAATTTATTTACGCGACATCGAGTCTCGTTAAACCGTTTATCCTACAGCCATGACGATGTTTAATCTAAACTTTAATTACGACGTTGGACGATACGTCTGCGTTTTACGATGTGGATGGCTATATCGACGATAGCGTCGCTATCCGTCATGTGTTATCTCGAACTCGACTCGTGCATGCACAGTTGAAAATTTTATGTTGAAAAGTCTATTGAAAAAAGTTGAGAATTTTATTTTTTTAACAGTCGTTTCAACCAAATTTTCGACTATGTATTTTTTTCAATTAAAGTGTTTTGTACACTGGAAAAAACGTGGAATCAATTAAATATGCAATCATATACTGTCAAGATATTTTGACAGTTTGATAAAGCAATTCAGTCTGACACAATTGTGAATAAATTTTTCACTCGAGATTTTTGTTCCACTAAACAAAATATCCTCTTGGCAGTATAACATTGCATATTTTTAGTTGGTTCGACATTTTTTTCTCGGTGTAGCTTTAAGGAACTAATTACAGTGAATTACACTTTTTTCAACAGTCGTTCCATAAAATTTTCAGCTGTGTATTTTTTTATCAGCGTTTTGTAGCTCTAAGGAGGTAATTACACTGACTGTGAATACATGTAATAACTTTTCCTGAATAAACGCGAGGGTGATTAGTCGAACGCGTACTACAATTCATCACGCGTTATCTCGAACAGAGCGGGTCACGCGGAGTCGATTCGTCTCCGTCCGGTTTCGCGAATCCTCGCGAGCGGAATGAATTTTTCGAAAGGGAGACGCGAGCTGGAACGAAATGATTTCCCATCCTGGCATACGCGTGCGTCCGTCGATAATCAAATTTCAGTGGCCGAGGAAGCGAGGTTAGAGTGGCGCGTCGCTCGTTGCCCTATATTTCTTTGGCTTTCACGAACTTACGCGTTACGAATTTTGGCTAATGTGCCAAGGAATCTTACCGGGGTACTGGTGAATCGAAGATTCCCAGGAAAATTTCGTTTTTTTTTTAAAACTCGGGAGTAGGAAAGAGACGAGTAACCTCGAAATTGGTTTAGTTTATTTTTTAAATATTATTTTCTAGAGTCTTTACACAAATCACACTGCAAAAAATTTAATTGTTTATGATTAAATTTTAGTTTGGTATCTGTACAATTATTCTGCCTAGCAAATTAATCATATGAACGTATGCGAATATTTAGTACATTCTACATTTTGTGCATTGATTAATTTTACGGATTGTCAAACTTTTTGAACTAGAATATCATCGGTGCCCCTTAACGGCAAACGTCGATTCGGTCGCGCGATATTCGCCGTTCCTCTCGGTGCACCCTGAAACGAAGTTTATCTCGAAAGCGGAATTTGCGAAACGCATACGGCACTCGACAGCGCTCGCTGTATCGGACATTGTTTCCGTTTTTGACATTTCGCGAGCGACTGTCGGTCGGGAAAATATTCCCCGGACAAATTTTCAATGGAAATTCTCGATTTGTTAAAGCGAGACCGACTCGTTACAGGCCGCGTAACGAGAACTAATAGCGAAATTGATTAACCTCTTTCGTACGTGGAAAGAATGCGCGGTCTCGCTCGGCCCGCTAGGTTTTCACTGAAAGTTGCCCTCCGTATTGTTATTTCGTATCCAATTTGCGTAGCTGCAAAGTTACACGGTACGGATCCATGCAGCTGCCGACAAACGCTGATGAGAATTGATCGAAGCCGGAGTTTACTTTGTAAGTTCTGTCGTGCGCGCGCACTGTGAGGGAATAATCCCTCGTTTAGCGGCGTGAGGAGAGTCGAACGTTATTTGAGCGTAATTAACCGTGCGTCGATTGAGATTTGTTCGAAGGTGGTCGAGATGGAGAGATTTTGGTACACCGAGACTTAAAAAACCTTTGAATACGAACAAAAAGTGTACACTGCGAAAAATAAATATTTAATTTGCTAGACAAAATAATTATCTAAATTGCAGATATGAAACTAATATTCAATTATAAAAAAATAATTAATTGTATCGTATTAAATATTTGAACGTATGCGGATATTCAGTACATTCTAAGAAATTTTTTGCAGTGTATGAATCGCTCAAACTTTTCTTCGCATCTCGATTGTTCGTATTTTCCGCTCGTTCGGGGTACGACGGGTTAAAAGGGTTAATATTCCGAAACTCGGCGTATTTTTCTCGAGGACGATAAAATCTAACTCGCGTGACGAGGGGCGCGTTACGACTCGCTCGCATTTTTTCTGCACGCGTACCTACACGCGGGTTTTCCTTACACGCCTATTTAGGCATTCCCCTCAATTTTTGCCCGATATCCGGTTCCGAAATTACGACTTGAGGAAAAACGTCGAAGCAGCCATATTGTTGGCCATAAATCGCGATTCGAGGCGGAAGAATACGAAGCTCGCTTCGTATTTATTACGCGTGTCGAGTTCGGAAATGGGGTCATTTGCACGCCGCTGAGTGGTCGGCCGGCTCGTATGAATTAATTCGGTACTTCGCGAAAGGAGAACTCGCGCCACGTCCGACCGTGGAATTGTTTCAGCCGAGTGCATATTCATGCCGGATAAGGAAACCGACGGCGCTCGATTCTTCATGAATTTTGAAAAGTTCAATTTCTCTTTAACGGTTACAATGGGGGTGCCTCGTCCCTTAAAATCTATCGTTTATTGAATCTCGCCCCGCGTATTCGAGCGATTTCTTCGGAAAAGAACGATTCGCTCGATTCTCACAGCAGAACATACTGGTGTCTGTCTTTCCGAGTCAAAGAATTTTCCATAGCTTTCAAATAAACAATTATGCAAATCGTAATAATTACTACTTCGCATAATATCATTTCTGAGTGTTGTAAAATACGAGATTGGTTACTATGTAAAATGGTAAATATTACTTTTTTACTCCGCGCATTTCACGATATTGCTCCGTATATAAAATTCGCGAATCTCGACTCGTAACCTCGGATCGCGTTGCTTTACGACGCGAGACGCGTACAAGAGCCTCAAGCTCGCGGAAGCGAGCCTCCGACCCTCGCCGATTTCTGTCGTAGAAGCGGAATCTATATTTCAGACTGCGAACGAACGTGTAAGAGAGAGAGAGAGAGATGGATAACGGATTACTTCTCTTTAACCAGAGAAGCCCAAGGCCAAACGTCGACGAGCGTCGGGGATGATTCATAAAGTATGCAATTGCCGCGAGATTCCGGCCTTTTCTCGACTCGGACGATCGTTCCGAGATAAATAATAACCAGCGAGTCTATCGGATTGGAACGAGAGTTGACATTTCGAAGCGTCACGCCCGAAGACCTGGATGCATCTCTAACCGTCCACAATGAAAACAAAAATTTGTTCAATGTACTTCTTTATTTGCGTATGTTCAGATAAATATCGAGTACATTCAACAAATATGTAAATATTCGGCGAAATAATTGATCTCAATTCTTAAATAACATAACTCGTTAACACTAACGTTGAAGAAAGCCTGAAGAGCAAGGAGAGAGAGGCGAGATAAGTACATTTGATAAATTTGTTTGATTGAAGATACTAAACAGAATTTCGACTTTTTATGAAGTAGAGTGACAGGCTCGCGTAGAGATAAAAAATTCGATTTTTCGAGGTCGGAATTATCGGGATTCGGCTCTATCGAGAGGTTAGTTTGTGCTTCGGGTGGGAACCGAGAGAGCTGACCGGAGACAAGCCCAGCGAGGGGTCATCGGTGTGGCACGTGGATCGAGCGATACAACGCCGAGTGTGCTCGCCCGTCCCAACGGAGTCCTCCGAGTTTCGCGACACGGTTTATTTAACTTTCTTTCGCGAGAGACAAAACTCGCGAAAGTCCCGACAGCAAGGGTGAGAGACACACTTTATGGCATTTTTTTTCCTCCCCTATGTGTCTTCACTCCCCGACGGCAGTTTGCGGATCTCGCGAGTGCAATCGCTGCGCGCGTCCCTCTCCCACCCGCGTCCGCGCGAAAAACAACGTCTCGGGACGAAATGGAACGAAAAAAATAGGAATTATCGCGCACCGGTGCCACGGACTCGAGCAGCGAGCAAAAAGAAAGTCTAGTATCGCGATTTCGGCTGTGTGTGTCGTCTACGGATTGGTTTCGAGCGAGGAGCGTTTCGCGTATTCCGCAGTTTTACGGCTTGAAGTATCGCGCCGAACGGCTCTCGACTTCGTGACCCAGAGAGTTTCGAGTATTTTTAGCGGCTGGTCCTCCTACCAATCGGCCGCTACCACTCGTCCCTCTCTTTCTCTCTCGCAAGACTAGCGCACTGTGTGTGTTTTTCCGTGTAATTTGCTCTCGTCCGTCTCTTCTTTCACCCTTTTCTCCCTTTCATTCGTGGCGAAAGATGCGTTTGCGCGGAGTCTAGGCCACGAAAGTGGAACGTTCTCGTGCGAAGCGACGAGCGATATTTTTTGACGAAAATTTGATTTCCGTGTGTAAAAAAAAGTTATTAACAATCGAAGGCTAGAGAAGCTCGAAGCCAAAAAAAAGTAGGGAACTCTTCCATTCTCCGAAATCGATGCTTCTCTCGTTCCCGAACTGTGTAAAGTTCATTCTATAACTCTCGAAAGATTCCTCGAGAGCATACAGCCATCTCAATAGCCGAAACTTGTATAACTCGGAGCACACTTTTCGACTCTCTCGCGAATCGACTTATCGAAGTTCGATTTTACAACCTCGCCCAATATATCGATCGGTGAATTCTCATTGCGTTATCGATTGAATGAAAACCGAAAAAATTTCGAAATGTTTGTTCCTAAACTGTGAAACGTTTTCACAAGAACGTTTGAATTTGAAACAATTTTTGATAATTATAATCAAATTGTAAGCCAATGTAATTATAAACTATCAACTTTAGATGGTAAGAAGAGATATTCTCACGAAATAAAACTGAAAATGAGTGAAATGCACAATCAAAGATGCATAATGTTAGTTCGATCGATCAAGAAAATTTCTTCTGGGGATAATAATTTCGTTCAGGGGAGTGAATCGGACAATTGGGTCGGGTAATGACCTTCGAGGAGGCGCGCGAATCCCGCCGAGTCGGCCGAAATCGTCGGTCACGTGCGAAGTGGAGCGGAATGTCATAAACCTGAATGCAGTCGGCGCGCGAATACCGGCGGCTTTTGTTTCTCGCGTTATAACCGCGATGCGTTTTCCGTTTGCCTCGGACAATACGCTCCGAAGTTATTGACTGTTCTCGCTCGCGAGTCGACAAAAAGATCGAGATATCGGGCGAGCGCGAGTGCGTATATATTTAGATTGCCGAGCGCTTCGAATCGACCGGGCAGAGGGTAAGGGAGAGAGAGAGAGAGAGAGAGAGAGAGAAAACGAGATTCCGAACGGAACTTTTCCGCGCCCCGAGCGCGTGCGATGAGTCAGGAGAAAAACGGGGACGCGAGGGGGAAATTATTATATTCGTCTCGATCGATATGTAACTGGGGGACTGTACGCGTGTTTCGATCACTTTCGAGCCTCAAATCGGCAGAGCTTTGTTCTCTAAAGTGGGATGAATTTTTTCCTGTCTCTTTCCCTCTTTCCCTTTTCCCTTTTCCTCCCCTCTCTTCGTTCTCAATGCTTTCAAAATTTTCCTTTACCAAAGAATTGAGATCAATTATTTCGCCAAATATCTACACATATTCATCGAATGTACTTGGTATCCTGCCTCTCTTTTCTTACTTTTTACGCTCTCGTTAATATCTTTCTCTCTCTCTCTCTCTCTCTCTCTCTCTCTCCAATGAGGATATTATCGATTGTCGTTTCGTAAACAAGAGGATCGACGAGCAGAAGCGGGATAAAGTGGATATTCCTCGATCGACGTCATTGTTCGTGACAATGTGCGCTAGCGAGAGAGAGAGAAAATCCGCTTCAAGGGTAATTCTTGAAAAATCGGATATACCATAATCGGGAACGTGGACCGTACCGTCGAGGGTAACGGATAAGAAGAACGGGCGCGCAAGGCCGATTTATTTCGCTTCATTTGTCTCTCGCGATGCGTGCTCGCCTTGCTCTCGCTCCCGTCTCGTTTCACGGAGGATTTGACAAACCTCGCTCGATACCTATATGTAATTGGAGAAACGTGATTTTCGCCGAGCGAGGGAAGTCTCTCCTTCGATCTCGTTACACCGAACGACTTTTGTCGTCGGTTTGACGTTTTCGGCCTTTAACAACGCTAATTTCTCGACAAATTGTTAATAAAATAGAGAGCGGTTGCAATTTAGTCTTTCTTGAAATTTTTATATCATCAGCTTGCTGTTCTTATTAGTTTACTACTAAAGAAAGAGTAAATAGAGAAGTGAGGGAGGAAGAGAAACTTGTAGACCCCCCACATCGCCCGAGGCCGACCGATAGCGTTATTTTTGTGTTTTCTTTTCTCTCTCTCTCTCTCTCTCTCTGCTCTCCCCGCGAGCTCGGGGACACGAATACGCGCGGCCATGTGAACAAACAGAGGATCGGGAGCGTGTCGTCGGAGGTAGACGATCGGACGCGAGTTCCCGCGTACTCGTGGCCTCCTGGGCACTCGACGTTCCCAAAAATACACGCGCTCGTTGCCCGTCCGCCCGCCTAGACGCTCTCGCGCGAGAGAAAATCGTAGGAAAAAAATTTCCGAAAAAAAAAGGATACTAGAACTAGACTCGCGTTTCTCTCGAGCGCTCGACGAGAGAAGAGAGAGAGAGAGAGAGAGAGAAAGAATCGAAACTTGTTCTCCCTCTCCGTCCCTCTTCTTCCCCCATTACGGATCCATAAAAAGCTGCGCGTAAAAATATACAATCCGACGGGCGCCGCGTGGCTGCCTCGCCAGGGGAAAAAAATAGTTTATTCCGTTTTTCCCCCATTTCTCTCTCTCTCTCTCTCTCTCTCTCGCGACACGGCAGCCCGGAGGCGCGCGGTTGCGCAAAATACAAACGTCCTCTCGCGACACAACAATACCCGCTCGACTTACCGCATATCTTGGGTATTTTAGTGAGCGAACTGATGCTTTTTCCTCGGTGGTATCACGTGAGCCGGGCGTATCCGCGCGTCATATCCGTCCGACGCACTCTCACGCGCTTTCACTGATCCTCGGGCTTCTCTGCACTCTCCTAAGTACACACCCTCCGCGGGGAGGTTCCGACTCTTCCCTCGACTTTTCCTTCCCTCGCACTGAACGGATACCTCGATCCAGCCGTTTCTCGAGCTCGCGCGAAGACGAATTTCGTGGTGAACTCGCGTCGGGGTGTACGATCAGCGAAAAAAAACCCCCGCCCGGTTCTTCGAGCACCACACCGCACACCACGAAGCGTACGTCACTTACGACACACTGGTCCACACTGGCGCGAGGGAGCGCAACCCCTCTCTCTCTCTCTCTCTCCGTTACTCGTGCCGATCGGGCGCACGCGCGAAACAGCGAGCGTTGCCACTTCTCGGCTCGAGGTGTGCGTTCTCAAGCCGCTCCCTCTCCCTTGCTCTCTGTCTCTCTCAGTCTATATCTCTCCTTTACTCTCTGCCTCTCTTATTCTATATTCCTCTCTCTCTCTCTCTCTCTCTCTCTCTCTAGCTAACGTCGACCACACGTATTAGGCTTATAAATAGATATCTGGGTGCGTTCGATCGTACGCGCCGCTCGTGTACACGCTTGCTCTCGGTACGTCCTTTTATCAGAAACGCGTGCCGCACTCTTTTTTTTTCATAGACTCAAACGTGCAGGCTCGCGCGCGCCTACCCCTCGACGAAGAGAGACGGAGACAGTTTCACCGGATTGGTCGTCGGCACACGACCGGCGCCGAATCAATCGTACAACGTATCGGTTCCACCGCCTTCTTTGTTTACCTCGCACATTTTTTTTTTGCCCTTGTCTCTTACGTCACTGACAATTTTTTCTCTCTTTCTCTTGCTCAGATGCGAAATAGGAGAGGTCCTATTCGCGACTGTTGCAATTTTGTTTTGCAATATGCTTCGCGGTGTCACGCAGGCCCAAAGGGACGACGGCTCTGCCAGACTCGCCGATACGCCGCCGGCTCGACTCGACGTCAGCGACGCCTGGCGTCCCGATGCCCCACCCCACCGCCTCGACGGAGTGCGTGAACCGAACGCACGACTCGCGTGCACGCGCCCTATCGCGATAAAGAAACGTTTTCGATAACGAGATAAGTCTCGTCAAACTCGTGTAATTCTACTTTTGAAATTCGTGGTTTTGGAATTTTATGGGCTTCGATAAAAATTCTTCACACCTTTTTAATTCGAAAGAATGTGTACGAGGGAATAATTGAATGTAAAATTTGAACATTTTTTGCGCTTTTATCATCTCAATGAGGAATCGCTTCACGAGTCAGTAGTATAACACAGTTTTCGCCGGTACGGTTCGTAATGCGAATGCGAGTACATTCACTGCCATCCAGTACGAACTTCGCGAAACAAACTCTTACCGACTAGTGATAAGTGGTTCAGTAAAGATATGTTTCTACAGTCGTGACGTCAGAACTTTTAGTGAGAACGTTATTTCGATCTCTCGATTACAAGCAGCGCTTCGGTTCTCCCTAGATCCCAGTGATCAACCGGTCCTCCTTATACCATCACTGGTGTAAACGAAACAGGTTGGTGTTTGGTGATGTCTATGACGTCGTACGGATCAGCTGTATAACCTAAATAATTATTGTCAAAAATGGTTGACGAAGCAACAAGAAAAACCTTAGCACATATTCCACTTTTGCAAACTAAAGCAGGTCCTCGAGATAAAGACTGGACAGAAAGATTGAAAGAAGAATATCGTGCGCTTATCGCGGTAAAATTTTGTAATTTTAAGATACTGAAAATTCGCGGATTCCCATATGGTAATTTGTAAATTTTTATTTTAGTATGTAAAAAACAATAAAGAAGCAGATAATGACTGGTTTCGGCTCGAATCGAACAGAGAAGGTACGCGATGGTTCGGAAAATGTTGGTATATTCACAATTTCTTGAAATATGAATTTGATGTTGAATTCGATGTGAGTACATAATTCACAAGTATCAGAAGAATGTAAAATTACTGCATGGGTACATAATTGTTAAAATGTTGTAGGTACCTGTTGTATACCCAACTACTGCTCCTGAAATAGCTTTACCTGAATTAGATGGAAAGACAGCAAAAATGTATAGGGGTGGTAAAATCTGTTTAAGTGATCATTTCAAACCACTTTGGTCACGAAATGTACCAAAGTTTGGTATTGCTCATGCCATGGCTCTTGGGGTGAGTTTTGTATTCATTTAGAATTACATTATATTATTATAGCAACAATTACACAAACTGAAATTATCACATTTGATTATTGACAAGTATAAGAATTTGCTCTCTATCTCATTTAGCTTGGACCATGGTTGGCTGTTGAAGTTCCTGCTCTCATAGAAAAGGGTGTTGTAGTACATAAAGAAAATGCAGCTGAGAATAAATAAATAATTCTAGAAATTAAATGTATCATTCAATAAATTAAGGATGTTATTTTTTAGTATATTCTATAAGATTGAAGTTTTACTGTAATAAAATTTTTATATACAATATATTGATAATATATATATATATATAAATTCATTTATCTTCATCGCCTAGTTTAGTTTTTTTAGTTTCTTTAATTATTTCATCTAATTTATATAAATTTTTAAGAGAGACTTCTCCAGAACCACGTTGCAATGGTTTTGGTTGGGATGGATCTGGTTTCCATCCTAACATATAAATCACTTGAAATGTTGCTGGTACATAAATAGATCCATCTTCTTTCTTTTTGCCATAAAGTTCTTCGTAAATAGCAGCAGCTGCTGTCATAACATCACGTTTCAAATGTAATCTTCTATTTTTTGCTGCATTATTTTCTGCCATTCCTGCTCAATTAATAATGAATTTAAATATTTTTTAAATCGATTCAGTCATTTTCCAGCTGTTTACCTTGTAAATCCCACATAAGTTCAAACATTGATGGGTACCCTATAACTAATTCATCAGTGTCAATTGTCAACATGGTGAAATTAGCTTTTGTCAAAAGGGTACCAATATCTCTAATTTCTGCAAATGGAGAAATATGTGGTGATATACCACCTTCTCTTTCTAATTCTGCTAATTGTAAAGAACCCCTAAAATTTGTTGTGGTGAATGGCAATTCATAAATATAAATTTGATATTGTAATAATATACCTTAGTTCATAAAGTGTATCACCACCAAATATAGCTGCCATGAAAACCCCATCATTTTTAAGACACTGATTAATTTGTTTAAAGCATCGAGGCAAATCATTTACCCAATGAAGTGATAAACAACTTATCACTAGATCTAAACTGTTTGGCGCATAACTAAAATCTTCTTCGTCTATTACCATTCTATTTACATTAATACCATCAGTAGTTTCAGCTACTTTTAAAAAACTAGAACTCATATCTGTGAGCACCAACTCACTGACTGATTCATTTAATATATGCCTAGATACATGACCACGACCACATCCCAAATCTAAAGCTTTATTGAATTTTCTTTTTATATCGAATACTCTATCGGACAGTCTGTAACCTATTTCATCTTTGAGATAATCATATAATTTAACGTCAGGGTTTGATGCAGCGCGTTCTCTTTGCAAGAGCTTTGCTTTACGATCAAAAACATACATTACACTATCCGCTGGTAAAGCACATAATGAAGTACTTTTCGTAAAATTACGTGATTTCACAATACGATTTAAATAAATTTGTTTTCTGCTCAATATTTTAACAGACATATTTAATAATTAATAGAAAAAGGGATGTAAATTAGAAATAAATAAGAAATTATTCTTCATCCGGTTTAAAAAACTAATAATCGCGGATAGGTTATGTTACATCTTGTTTTCACCATATCCACACGCCGATCATGTGCAAATGCGGGTATTGCAGGTGAATGTTATTGTTGATGAATTTGAAGAGGACACTCAATATATAAAAAACTGTTGGAGACATTGTTGAATTTTTCATTCCCTTGGGTCATTTAATACCCTAAATATAAAAATTAAAGGAGAAATAAAATAATTAAAATTATAATAAAAAAACTGCTGTATTTTGTGCGTTATACAATTATTATTTTAGTAATTTATTTATAAAACATCTGTATAAAATGAAGACAACAAAGTTAATTTATAAGTTGTCTCAATAATATTTCATTGTAACAATCAACATTAAAATACTTAATTTTTAATTAATTCCAAATGCATAATTCAAATTAAAAGAATTTTGTTCAATATTTTTAATATATTAAACATGCATTTACTATATTATGCTACATTTATTACAACTGAGTCTTTTTTTAAAAAAGAAAGTCAGTTCAAGATCTTGTTAAGTATTCATGAATCAAGGAAATTATAGCTGTACTAAATTTGAAAATTACTCAATTAATAAAAATAAATGAAGTGTTTACTAAAATATTAAAGCAATTTGCAATATTATAACAAAGCATTAAAATGTGTAACATCAGAAATATTTTAGTACTTTATTTATATGATGCAGTATGTAGGTATATGAATAAGTGCACATTCATATTTATTTTTAATGGATGCACTATGAATAATTACAGCAGTGTAGGGCCAACAAGATTTGCAATAGATTTTTTTTCAATTCAAACCTCTGGATTGTAACAATCCATTGCTTGAGATTTTACAGAGCTTGAGAAATCGTTAAAGCCTCTTTTTGGCTTTTCAATGGAAAATATGAACCAACTGTGTTAATGCCAATTACTTTGGCCTCAAAGTGTTTGATGTAGTTAGTGGAAAATGCGTGGTTGGAAGAGTTGGTTGATTAACAGTTGATACAGATGTATCGCCCGCAATATTTGTTTCACTTTTATAACGAATATTAGTATATTCGCGTCCTAATTGTAGTGATTTCTATAAAACAAGAATACCATGAGAATGAAATCTATCTATTGAAAAGACAATTAAGAACCTTGTCTTACCTGTTCAGCTTGCATTCTCTGTGATACTGTTTCAATATAATGCAGAACTGCCAGATATACAAACTTATACTGAGCTTCAGTCTGTACCATTCCCGATCTTTGAGAACGTACTCGCTGTATTGTTCTTTGTATATCAATTTCACAATCTAAACCTGTAAATTTAATGAATAAAAATTAATATAAAAAATAGCTCGACTTTATCATTATTTATATTGAATAAATACCATGTCGTTTAATTTGATCTAATATCATATCAATAACAATGAATGTTCCGGTTCTACCTATGCCAGCACTACAATGAACCAGAATAGGTCCTACATTTGAATTTTGACCATTGGACGAAGCTGACGATGCAATCTGTTCTTGCCTAGCATTTACATCATGAAGAAAATTTAAAACACATCCGGGATCTGACGGAACACCGTGATCCGGCCACGCCTGTTAACAATTTTGCGATAAGTAAACATTCAAATGAAAAGTCGATATGAATAATTACTTGAAAATGATAATGATAAATTCTTCTAGATTCCGCAGTATTTGGTTTATTTCCTTGCAAGAGAAATTCACGAAGAGTATAGTCAGCAGTTGATGTACGTGATAACGCGCGTACTTTCCACTCTCCATATTCGGCTGTTTCGCCCTCCTCTGGCCAATAACGGGCACATTTATTCTGTAAAATTAAAATAAAGAAAACAATTTTTTTATATTTTCAGATTATCAACATAGTTGTATTTATCAAAATGACAGATAAATTACCTTCCCCCTTTCTATTTCTTTTGTAGTCATAACAATAACCCTAGTATTTTCTTGATATACCATATGCCAAAAGTCCTGTATGGTATTTGGCAAACAACCTTGAGTAGCAATATAACATTTATTGAACATTCCATTATCACTGTTTCCTGATATTCCACAGCCAGCTACTTCAACTTCTTCATTCTAAAACAATAAATTGTTATTTCATAAAGATTTTATAAAATTCCCTACTGATCAGTATCTACCTTAATATAATTAGCATTGATATAATCTGCACCAGGAACATTAGGATCTACATCTTTCAAGTGCACCCTAGTATGATCAACTAGAAAAAAATAGTTATGAAACTTGTTTTTACAAAATACTTTGACAATTTTCAGAATCCTGTAAATATATACATACAAGGTAGGATGTTCTTGTATCGATTTTTGGCACGATTTTCTGGTCGAAGACCTTCTTTCCTTGAAAATAAATGTCGACATTCAAGTTGTTGTAATGATTCAAATTCTTCCCAGAACCCTGCTTTTCCTTTGCCACGTCCAGGGCCACTTTCATCAACTCCAGTCGCTCCATTCCAGCACAGCCATCCATTAGAACATCCATTTTCTTTGTGTAATTGTCTCACTCTGCTTTCGATACCACTCGCATTTATCCTTGTGGCATTGAAAGGTTGCCTAAAAGTAAGAAGCTATAGCTAATTTCTCAAGAAATATAATAATTTCACCAACCTTAAATGAACAACACTTCCACTTGTTTCAACCATTGGATTTCTCTTATAATGTTCTATAAGATCACTCAAACTATCAAATTTCACACCACCTCCAACATCATATTTATTATCCTATAATTGATTGATGATAATTGATTGATCAAAACAAAATGAGTTATTGTACTTTCTCATACCAAATATGTTACTAACCTGAGATCTTATCATGACATGTGTGACTCGATCATCTGTACGTACAGATAATACAAAATCACCAGGTTTACTTTGGGATTCACGCACCAGAAAAGATCCATTTTTACCACGCTCGAGCATCAACCTCTCTGCTTCTTTAGCAGATAAATGACCATGGAACCACCTTGAATCATAGATTGTTATCAATATGTATATTACATATTCTTATTGTAAATAATTCTAATTGATAATAAAATTATCATAAATTATTTTTCTTATATAAGATACCTCTCTGTTGTTGGATCTGCACAATTTAACGGATACTTCAATTCTATAACTTCTCCATTTTTTTCTCGTAATTGTCCTCCGTTTTCCATGTAAAATTGAACAAGTTCCGACAAAGTAGCAAATTTTTCTCCACCATATAGATCATAGAAATCACCAGTATTTTGTATTTTAATATGAGTCACTTCTCCATTCCGCCTGGTATATAACCAAATTTTATTACACATGAAGACAAATTATACATAAAAATCAGAGCACTTTACCTTACTGAAAGAGTAAAATCACCAGGGTTAGATGAACTTGGTCGTGCTAAAAAAGAACTATCATAACCACGTTCCATTAACAAGCGTTCAGCTTCTAAACCCGATATATTTGGGTGGAACCATCTGTATGCAAAATAATGAATTAGTTCATCATTTGATAAACAATCAATAACTTTTAAATAGTTAATATGAAATCTGAAACTATTTTTTATACTCATAATAAATAATAAAATCATACTAAATAGATGACAACTCTCATTTGAATGTGTAAATTTTTACTTATTCAAGGAATTCAAAGAATATCATTTTTCCATTGCTTTTAGCAATATTTAATAATTTTTCTAAACCTATCTTTTGGTAACTATTATTTTGATTCGATTCATGCCAAATAATTGATTTTTTTAAATTTATAGACATAAGAGGACAGTAATCCGAAAAAGGTAATGAAGAGTTAACGCCGCGCCCTGATTTCATCAAAAGAAAATGTCGATTCGTTATTAATTGCTCACAGACCGAAATTGTTAATTTTCAATCAATAAAATTAATATTCACTTGGATTTTTGTAATTTCGTATAATTGAAAAATTATTCAAACCTTGAAAATACTTTGGCGCAAAAGTATCGTTTGAAGTAAGATTTTCATATCGTATTAGACAGTTTTCACGTATAATTCCATTTAAACGAAATTATTCTCATCACTTTAAATCACTTGCTATTCTGGATCTCGTATATTCGTAAGGTAGACTTTTAAAATGTTGATGGATCGCGAACTCGCGTGTTTTCTTAATGAAAATATAAACCGTATCGTACCTGCGAGATGCCATATCGTGATTCCAACTATGACCATCTGGTTATTAATAATTCATAACAATTCATTGACATTGAAACCCGCGATTATGTGCATCAATAATGTTAAATTAAAACTAACTGAACATTGCCACTACTTTGACATATTCACTTTAGGTAAAAACAAAAAAACAACAATGTAGTAAAGGGGTTGGCCATTGAATTTCAGGTTATAGAGAAGACGCGATATCGCCGAAATGTTTGATTAGAATATTCAGTAGCTTGTCCAAAAAAATTCCAATTATGGTAGCTCGCCAATGATAATTCATGCATAGTACAGTTACTGTCGTTCCGATTGAAACTCGTCGATAAGATATACTCTTCCACGTTAAATTTGAGTTTAACAAATTTATTTCAATTGCAATAAGTATTTATTCTTATGTATGTCACATAGTACCAATTGATCGAATGATTCAGAATAGCGGTTCCTCACCTACGGTTACGTATGTACAAGGAAATGTCATTTGTCACGCGTTATCGAGCGTTAAAAAAATTTATATCTTGTACAATTTTTCCGCAGAAATCACAGTAATCCACCACTCAGCCGGTGTTTTACGTTTTAGCTGATACTAGTTAATCTAATCGAAACTTTCGATAGAATAATTCTTTTTTATGGAATAATATTCACGGAAAATGGGTCAACAAGTGTCGAGAACTGATTTTGAATGGGTTTATACGGAAGAACCCCATGCTTCACGACGAAAAATTATTCTAGGTGTTTAAAGTCATGAGATAATACAATTTTATTTACTCGAGACATTATTAACTAAATTTTTATTGCTACGTTATTTTTAAGTAATGTTGACAAACTGTCATTGATTTCATGATTTTTCTTTTTGTAGAAAAGTATCCTCAGATAAAAAAGTTATTCGGCTATGATCCAAATTTTAAATGGGTTGTCACAGGAATGGTTACAATACAATTATTGTCCATGTTCGTTGTGAAGGATTTAAGTTACCCTATATTATTTTTACTAGCTTATTGTTTTGGAGGAGTCATTAATCATTCTCTCATGCTTGGTAATAAAATTTTATCTAAAATTACATAGCTTCTAATCTTACTTTATTGAAAGTCAATATGAGATTATAATTAATATCATTCTAGCCATTCATGAGATATCACACAACCTTGCATTTGGTCATTCAAGGCCAATGACAAACCGACTATTTGGTTTCTTTGCTAATTTACCAATTGGAATACCAGTTTCAATAAGTTTTAGAAAATACCATTTAGAACATCATCGTGTAAGTACATTTAATTTGTAGAAAATATCATTTCAGAGAAATAATATCAATTTTCATTAGTATCAGGGCGATGAAAAGTTAGATACCGATTTACCAACATTGATAGAAGCAAAATTATTTTGCACAACATTTGGAAAATTTTGTTGGATACTACTTCAGCCATTTTTCTATTCATTCCGTCCTCTTGTGACTTATCCAAAGCCACCTACCATGCTGGAATATGTAAATTTAATAATACAACTTATTTTTGATGGAATTGTATGGTATTACTTGGGTGAGTATTTCAGTAATTGTTATAAAATCATTTTACATAGAATTATGAATTATTACGTAATTTCATTTATAGGTGGTAAAGTTCTTGTTTATTTCCTTGTTGGATCAGTTATGGCTATGGGTTTACATCCTGTAGCTGGACATTTTATATCAGAGCACTATATGTATAAGAAAGGATTTGAAACATACAGTTACTATGGACCTTTGAATTTCATTACATTCAATGTAGGATATCATAACGAACACCATGATTTTCCCGCTGTCCCAGGGTCAAGATTACCAGAGGTTAGTACAAGCTATTAGTATTCTGTATAGGAATTTGATTTTGTCATACAATATTAACTTTATTTCATAGGTCAAGCGTATTGCAGCTGAATTCTATGATGACTTGCCACAACATAATTCATGGGTATCTGTTTTATATGATTTTGTAATGGATCCTGAAATTGGGCCTTACGCACGAATGAAAAGGAAACATAAGGGATTAAAGTCATGAAGAACAAGGTAGCAAAATATTAAATTATCTATGACAAGTGATTATGTATATATTAATCAAAATTAGAGTAATTTAAACATCATGGTATATTTTTTTATGTCTTGTATAAACTCAGGGAATTTGATATCGCTATACCACTCAATCAAAATATAGATATTTAAAATAGCAGAATTTAACAATAATAATTTTATTAATATTGTCTAAAATGAAAAGTATTATTATATATATATATATAATATATTTAAAAGGCATGCATGATGAAACAAAGAGATTTAGTTAATGAAATTATTACTGTACGTGTAACAACACATTTTGTTCCATAAACATAATTATTAATTTTAATCTCAATTGTCTTTGATGTTGTACTAAATGATTGAATTTAAATTTCCGCAAACACGACTCTATTCGACGACCATGAGAGCTAATCGTAATTTCATAATATATTGTATGCTCATACGTGCAAAAATAAAATAAAAAGACGATGTGTCTTATGATGAATGTACGATTACTATTTTTCGACGATCCTTTCTATTCGTCCACTTATGAGGATTCCAGACTACCCGAATGAGTCAAGAATGACGGCATATCTCATCGTTGGAAGAGAAAAAAAATCAATGCATAAAAGAAATTTCCGTATTACATAACTCGAGTCAGAGCAGCATCAGACTATCGTAAATTCAATTCATTTTTAAGAGAATATATCGAATAACTAAGCGAGATAAGGCAAACGTCTATTTGGTGATTCGTGCTTGTTCAAGATGGAACACCTGCTTTATGATATTCAGCCGGCTGATCATCTTACAGATTAACATTTTTTATCGGTTATCATTTTTTTTTTTCAAATAGTTTCGCGCAATTAAGTAATTAATTCTGGATTTCCTGTTATCAGTCAGGCCTCAGGTGTCTCGCGACAAATGCACGAAAAGCTCGAGGTACTCGGCCACATTCCGTTACAAATTCTCGTAGGAAATTTCTAGATAATTTTTTATTAATATTCGAAAATTCTATTCATTTAGTTTGCCACAATCGAAAACCGGTCATTTCTACCGCTCGCGTTCAAACGAAACGTCACGACGCAAAGCTCACCGCACGTGCTTATCGCTGGTCTTTATCTGTGAGCCAACAAAACGCGTCTCACCGCGATCGTTATCTTCGCGAATCGAGAAAATACGATTTTAGTGTCGAACCGTAATGGCGAGATGCAAAAATAGCCGGAACGTTGAACGACCACGTGAGTTGGGAAGGATAATCGCGCGGAGAGCTGGACGCGCTCGTACGGGGAAATCCCCGCGAGAGTGGATTCACGTTTTTTAGAATGTTTCCTTGAACCGGCCCGTGACACAACGTGAAATCCCAACATGAAGGACCTCCTATCCGGTCATCCGGCGCGAAAGATCGCGCCGAGTAAGAGGAAGCGTGAGGGGGTAGACGCGGGTCTCTCCAAGGAGACTTCTTGTGTAGAAAATGTGAACGTCGGGTGCAACGGTTTCAGTGCTTCGCGATACACGATCGGTGATTTTTCTCGCGATTCCGTAGGACGCAGCGGGTCCACCCCGTCGACGGATTATCGAGTGAACTGTGCGACACCGCGTTCGCTGGATTATTTCTTTACTTTTGCGATTAGGTGAGGAGAAAAATGTTTTGTTCGACGTTAAACGAGCGATAGCGAATTTTTTCATTTTTTTCTGATTAAGCGAGACGTTGAAAAATATTTTCTCAACAGTCAAAGGGAATTCAATCTGAACGTCAAAGCGATTTTTTTGACTAGATGAGTGTTGAAGAATGTTGAAAGTGTTGAAAAGTGTTGAAAATTTTGAACGTTAATTTAATAGAAAGTATATAATTTATACGAGTTTCAATATTTAATTGATCTTGTCGAGTGGCCAATATATCGTCGAGTCAACATTTTCCAGTTTACGAGATTTAAGCAGATTAAAATATGCGTAAAAATATTTGATTAAAGAGTTTGCTTTACCTCAAAATCGTCAATATCTCACACACGAATTGTCAACATTTTGTTTCACTCTACAAAACATCGGTATATGTCGGTTAAAAATTTTCCCGTGCATGAAATTTCCAACAGTAAATTTATTAATAGATTCCAGTTTCAATTTAGACATTTGCTCACAGAGACAATTATCGTGAAACAACGTTATACGCCGTAAAACCGCAAACCTCATTACCATCTATCATGTAAATTTATTCGCTCGATTTTCATCCCGAGCGACGTTACCGCGTCCAATCCGATTTTCCGATCGTTTTTTCCGAGAACTTGAAAATTAGAACCGTAACGCGAACAATTGAATTTGTTTGTAACGCGAGCGCGTCTGCGTGTGTTTCAGGTGGGCTGCGATGATTCGGAGCGAGCTGATCGTCCTCGTCTCGGTTCTTCTGACGCTCGTCGAGTGCTGGCCGAGTAAGTTTACACTGAAAATTGATAACACCTGTAATTGAAATGAGAACGACGCTAACGTACGCGGCATACTCTCGACGAATTTTTCTTACGGTTTGTTATTTTTTCTTTCCTCCTTCTCGAGATGTGCGTGCACGCACGCACCGATCTACGTCACTACGATA
>NCVS01001613.1:21053-37928 GCA_003055095.1 Goniozus legneri | reverse complement strand
TCGGTAATGGTTTTTAATTCGAGAATCATAAATTTGTTAATTAGTGTTTTCCAGTCAATTTTCATCGGATTACTCTAATTGCCATAATTAGTTCAGTAAAACTACATATTCATACTATTTTTTTTACTAAGGATGTTCAGGAGTTATAACAATCTATCTAATAATTTTTAATTTTTGAATTCGAGAAAAAATACAAATTTTAAAATCAAAATTTTCTTGATTAAGGCTGTAATCATATCTAAATTTTCTCAAATTCAAAAATTTTTAATTATTATATTAATTATCACGACTCCAGTTTTTAATGAGAATAAAAAAATTTCTCTGAGAATGTGACGAAACGCACGTTGCAGCATCCGGCCCGTTAGAGGTCTCGTTCCCCGTTTACGTCTCATTTTCACTTTTTAGGCTTCCAGCGAGGCGACGGACTGTACGGGCCGTTGATCGTTCGGGTCCCACCGGGTCGCGATTTTCACTACGACGCGTACGATTTCGACGAGCACACGATGCTGGTGACCGACTGGACCCACCAGATGGGTATCGACAAGTTCCTCGCTCATCACCACGCGGGCGGCGACAACAAAGCACCAAATTTGCTGATCAACGGATTGGGCCCTTTCAAGGTAATCGAGTCCGAAAATGGGACCAGCGCGGACATGCCGATCGCCGTTTTTAGCGTCAAGCAGGGCTTCCGGTACCGAATTCGACTGATCAACGCGGAATTCCTGAACTGTCCGATCGAGGTCTCCGTGGACAATCACACACTGAGCGTTATCAGCGCCGATGGTCGTGACATTGAACTGGTTCGAGGTAGGATTCTAATTTTAACGCTCGATCGAGAGAGATTAGATTTATTTGATTCGGTGTGGGAAGAAATAATGCTGGGCCTGACGTATCTAATCTCAAATCTCAATCAAAACAAAAACTCTAATAAAATCTGAACCAAAACAAAAATAGAAAAAATTTTGGTATTTTCTCACTTTCATATCTCTGTTTTCAATTATTTTTAATTATTCTACTTTCTCAAAAAACTAAAATGAAAAAAAAAAAACAAAAAAAAACAAATTTTTCATTTTTAGTGAAGGAGGTTTTAATTCAATTGTTCGATTCAATTCTTTCAGCCGATTCGTTCGTCAGCTACGCCGGCGAGAGATTCGATTTTGTCATCGAAACGAGTCAAGAAGTGGGAAATTACTGGATTCGTTTTCGCGGTTTGATGGATTGCGACGAGAGATTCCTGAGCGCTCATCAGGTGGCCATACTTCGCTACGAAGGCGCCAAACTGGAAAACCCGTCCGGTGATGTGAAATACGATTACGAGGTGGAGAACATTACGAACGTGGTGAGTAGAGTTTTTCCATTTCCCCGAACTTGGAATTTTGATACGATTTTCCTCGATTCAGAGAATCAACGCTTTGAACGAGGGCACGGAAACTAATACGAGTTTGAGCATACCGCTGCTCAATGCCACTGACAACAACGACGAGTCGTACATAAGCAAACCTGATTACCAATTTTATATATCCTACGACTTTTATGGAAAAAATAATCCACATTTCCACAGGAGCAGTTTTTACGAGTTCAATCAAGGTAGACTCGAATAATTACCTCTGAATTAACAAATATTTTTATGAAATATTTAATTTTGAACCATTAATATCTTTCACAGTCAAAGAGAGACCGCTGAAAATTTTCACGCCGCAACTGAATCACATTTCCCTAAAACTACCTCCTTATCCAATTTTTTCTCAGAGGGATATGATAGATCAGAGCCAATTCTGTAACTCCAGTACTGTCGAAGGATGCAAGGAGAAGTATTGCGCGTGCACTCACGTCATTCAGATCAAATACGGCAGCACTGTTGAATTAGTACTGGTAGATGAAGGTAAAAAAAAAAATTAAATTTTGACATTTAAGAATTCTCGATGGAATATTTGTTTTTACACAGCAAAAGAAATTTTGTAGAATTTACTGAATATTTAATTTGCTAAGCAAAATAATTGTTTGAATTACATATACTAATTAAACTAATATTTAATCATGAATAATAATTCATTTGCAATTTAAACTCAATACATTCTACAAAATTTCTTTCGCAGTGTATAATTTAAAAAATTTCGACTCTGAGAGTTCTCGACGGAATATTATCAAAGATTCTAAATGTTATTAGTATTTTTTAAAATACCAATTTTTCCGGGACTGCTTCTAAGCGTCCATCAATCCCGTCCACGAGCGCGCCACCTCAAAATTACTCACCAGGCAAATTCTCCTCAGGTGTCACCTACGACGCGAATCACCCGTTCCATCTTCACGGCTATCAGTTTCGCGTGGTCGGTATGGAGAAGGTGGGGACGAGCACGACAGTCGAGGAGATCAAGAGGCTGGACGCGGACGGACTGATTCGCAGAAAATTGACGAAGGCGCCGTTGAAGGATACGGTGACGGTGCCGGACGGCGGCTATACCATAATAAGATTTCTCGCTAACAATCCAGGCTACTGGCTGTTTCACTGTCACATCGAGTTTCACGCCGAGGTGGGAATGGCCCTGATCTTCAAGGTCGGCGAGCACGAAGAGATGCCGGAGGTGCCGCCGGATTTTCCACGCTGCGGAAAATTCCGCAGTTCTGGCAACGAGATCGAGGATCGGGAGGTCAAGAGGTCAACCACCACCCCGTCCCCGATCAGCAGGATCGACTCGCTGGAGAACGAGATAAGCAGGACCTTCCAGGAGATCAAAAATCTGATACCGTACATCTCGGAGGTTCTCCATTCCTCGTCTTCGGCGGCGCCAATTTGCGATAGATTACACTTGATGACGATTCTAGCTTTTATTGTATTCAAGTATTTGTAATACTCTGACTGAACTTTTTTTTAGACATATGCAACGAAATACTTCAAGTACCTGCTTAACGTTTCATTACGTTTAGTGTAAATTATTGTTAAGCCTGTGCGATATTAATATTTTTTTAACTGCGGTATTCTAATAAATTTGTAATATAAGCTAGTTTAACTCATTGACTGCCATACATAGAGCGTTTTGCCCTGGGTGCCAAGTTTTCATTTTGAATAATACATGAAATTTTACAAAATATAATCATATTAAGTTACTGATATAATATTGTAACAGCATTTGCAGTAATTTTTATTGAAAAAAAAAAAACACTGTATATAAATTTTTCATTCATCCTTTTAAAATATTATACTACGAGATATCTCGTAGCCGGCAGTCAATGAGTTAAAATAAAATTTTATAAACATCGATAAGATTTGTATTTAAGAATGGACTATATATAAAAGTGGACGATAAATTTATTAATAAATATTTTTTATTTTATATTGGTGAATTAAATCTGTTGAGATATGTTGATGCTATACCGTCATTTGAAATTCCAACTATTATGGTAACGTAGACTTCTACGTGATCTTGTGTGTGTATGATGTGTGTTGACAGTACCACAGCTGTAATCTGTTGTCATTCGTGAATTTTCCAGAAAATATCAGCATCTTTGAAGGTTAATGTGGATTTATCTCAGTGTAACTAATAGAAATTGTTAAATAAATCTTTAAAAATTCAATTATATTAATATGGCCGAAAAAGAAGGCGAAACTCAACCCTCGACAGGAAATAACGAAGTGAGTGCTATTTCAAATACATTAATAAAAATTTCGTATATATAACCTAAAATGTTGAGAAATTCAATATCATTTTTTCTTATAGATGCCTGCCCCAAAAATAAAACACGATTGGTATCAAACAGAATCTCATGTAATTGTCACAATTCTTGCAAAAAATACTGATTCTGTTAAAATTGTTTATGATGAAAGAACGGTAAATAGTATCTATGTATCTTATTTTCTTTATTGGAATGACTATTTTTTATATTAAATATTATTCATATTTTTAGTTAAGCGTATCAGCTAAATTGCCATCGGGTAGCGATTATAGTTTAGAATTAGATCTTGCTTATGATATTGTACCTGAGCAATGTACTCATAAAGTAATGCCATCTAAAATAGAAATTAAACTGAAGAAGAAAGATGGATTTAGGTGGGCTCTATTAGAAGGAAGTCCAGTTGTTCAAAATGTACAACCAATACCTCAAGGTAACTACAAAAATTGCGATAAATGTTTTGTGTATTTTATTCCTTGCTTCATTCTGCTGCAGAAATTTTACAAGCTTCGAGCCATCCAACAAAATATCCTAGTTCTAGTAAAAAACCTAAAGATTGGGATAAAGTAGAGAAAGAAATTGAAAAACAAGAAGAAGAAGAAAAACCAGAAGGTGAAGCGGCGCTTAGTGCCCTTTTCCAAAAAATATATGGTACTGGTTCTGATGAAGTTAGGCGAGCAATGAATAAATCATTTGTAAGTAAATTTTTGATTGAAAATTATTTTTCTAAATCACAATTTCTGATACTGATGTTTTTAATGCAGCAAGAGTCTGGTGGTACAGTCTTGAGTACAAATTGGTCAGAGGTTGGTAAGAGTACGGTAGAATGTAAACCCCCAGATGGTATGGAATGGAAATCTTGGGACTCGTAGATGTCCAGTAAATTTTAATGAAATGAATTCTTTAAAATGTGAAAGTTTCATTGCGTTCTTGGTTTATAATAATTTCATTATTGTTTATAAATATATCAATTATTATTAATCAGTTTTTAATAATTTGTTTGATATTCTAATTATGTTTATATTAAACATTTCTTTAATACTGCAGTGAATTGAAATAAATTTGATCTGTATTTTTGATCATGATTTTATGCATTTCTTGTACATGTAAATGTATTTCCTTTTCAAAAGGTAATAAAATAAGATTCTCTTGTATTTTACAAAAAATATATTCAATTTTCATCTATTTATATACCTTATACTTGTTCATTATTTTTTGCGATTTTATCGACCAACTAGACAAAACAACTGTTTTGACTCTAGTTTTTGTTATGTTTGTTAACCTAACCTTTATTTCAATTTAAAAATTCGAAGGCGCATATTATGGGGCACCGTGATTTGTTTGTTAAGAATAATGAAACGAAGAGTAATTCAAACCATTGAAATAAGTGATTCAGGAAGTGAAAATGATGAACCCACAAAAAAGAAAATTAAAAAAGAAACGAAAACGCAAGTAAAAGATGTAACAAGAAAGAAAGTTAAGAAAACAACTCCTGAAAAAGCGAAAAGTGACAAGTTATTAAATAAAAATTTGGATGATAAAAGTATTGTCAGTAAAGAAAATGAATCAAAGAATATAAAAGATGAGAAATTACCAAAGTTATTAGATAAATCAAATTTTAAATCAGAATGCAAAGAATGGACAGAAATAGATTATTTATGTGAAGTTAATAATATTGACAGTAAAATAGCTGAAAATTTGGTGAAGTTATTCGAGGATGATAATACAATACCATTCATTGCTCGTTATAGAAAACACTTGACAGGTGCTATGGAACCAGGCACACTAAGAGTTATGAAAGAAAGCTATGATCAAGCAAAATATATCAAGCAACGTGCTCTTTCTCTGATTAAAACAATTGATAAATTAGGAAAATGGACTCCAGAAATTCATTTTAGTATAATTTCTACTAAAAATTTAGATGATTTAGAATATATATCCTCTTTGTTTAAGACAGGACAAAAAAAGACTTTAGCAGACAGAGCGAGAGAGTTGGGATTAGATAATATAAGTACATCAATTTTGAAGGGATTGCACATTCCTCATTTAAGTACTCTAATAAAATCTGATACAGATGGCTTACGAACAGAGCAGGAAGTCAGAGAGAGTATAATTCATATTATGGCAGATGTAATTAACAAGAATAAGATTATATTTAACTATGTGAAGGAGTTACGTAAAACAGCTGATATACAGATTCTTGTTACTAAATCTAAAAGTACAGATAAATCTGATACCAGTAAAACTAACAAGAATAAACTTACAGATGAAGAAAAATTCAAAATCTATTATGATTTCAAATGTACAGAAAAATTTTTAAAACCACATCAGATTCTAGCTATTAATAGAGGAGAAGCACAAAAAATACTTTCTGTTAAATTAGTTCTATCTGAAAATACTGGTAAATATTTCAAGAAACAATGCTTAGGAGAATATAGGAATGCTGCAGAGGCGTCATTGTTTCATAAATCTTTATTAGAAGAAAGTATAGACTATACATACAAAAAATTTGTAAAACCATTGATCATACGCCGTACCAGAAATGAAATGAAAACAAGAGCTGAAACAGCTTCTATTGAAGTATTTGCTACTAATGTCAAACAATTATTACTTATATTTCCTGTGCGGGGAAAAGTTATCTTGGGGATAGATCCAGGATTTAGATATGGGTGTAAAATTGCAGTGATATCGCAATATGGCCAATTATTAGACACCAGTGTTATTTATCCACATATGTCTACCCAAACAGCAGGAGAAACTTTAATTAATTTGATTACAAAACATAAGTGTACATTAATAGCATTAGGAAATGGAACTGCTTGCAGAGAAACTGAATCGTTTTTATCAAAACTTATTCAGTCCAAAGCATTTGGTTCATTAGATGTACAGTATACTATAGTGGATGAAGCTGGTGCATCAGTTTACAGTTGTAGCGAAGAAGCCAAGTCTGAATATCCTGATTTAGACCCTAATTTAATTTCTGCAATTTCAATTGCAAAACGTTTACAAGATCCCTTGGCGGAATTAGTAAAAATCGATCCTAAAAGTTTAGGAGTAGGAATGTATCAGCATGATCTTCCTAATAAACAGCTTGCTCTTACTCTAAACGCGGTATGTAGCATTTTTCTTAATATATGATTTTGACTCTTTGATTTTTCAAACAGAAAATAATTTTAATTTCTTTATTAAGGTAATTTCAGAAGTTGTGAGTTTTGTTGGGGTGGATGTCAATACTGCTTCCATTTGCTTGCTTAGGAGGGTAGCTGGTTTAAATGCATCAAGAGCAACTGCTATTATTGATTGGAAAAATAAAAATGGTCCTTTTATAAACAGAAATCAATTACTAGAAGTTAAGGGAATAGGAAATAAAACATTTGAGCAATGCGCTGGTTTTATAAGAATATTACCAGAGACAGCAACTGTACAAGAAATTGAATCTAAAACTTCAAACAAAAAACAGAAAAAATTCATGTTAAATCCATTAGACCAAACATGGATACACCCTGAGTCATACGATGTTGCTACAGCATTTATAAAATATTGTTCATGTAATCCAATAGATATTGGATCAACAGAATTTATACACAAAATTGAATTAAAAGCAAAATCTTCATATATTGATCTTGCTAAAATGTTTGAAACGGATGAAAAAACGATAGAAGTTATAATAAAGGGTCTAACAATGAAAAAAGGAGAAGATATAAGATTAGAAAGTAATTCTCCTATGTTTCTAAAAAGCTTGAAAAGTGTAAATGATTTGAAAATTAATGCTTGTTTGACGGGTATCGTACGTAATATTACTCATTTTGGAGCTTTCGCCGATGTTGGACTAGAAAAGGCTGGATTGATCCCAATCAGGTACTTTAAAAATTGTACACTTAGTGTTGGTCAGCGTGTAGAAGTACAGGTATTGCAAATTGATAATGGTAAATTTTCGTTGAAATTGATTAAAGTGTTATGATTGGCCATCAATTAATCTTTTATACAATACTGTTTAACATGTTATTAAATTCAAATATTTTTTGATCTACTATTTATAAAATTAAATGTAATATCAGTGTTAATATAACGTCAATTTCTTAATTTATTTAATAAAATGTGAATAAATATCAGTATTACTTGATATTCAATAAAGCTCGTTTGTATCACAACATGAATAAATAGTTCTATTTTCGTTTACATTATACATGGGATATACAAATGAATGTTATAATATTATTCATAACTAATTTAAGTAATTATTTTATTTACATTGACGACTTAATAAATACATATAGTTATTTTTCACAACACTCAGTGTAACGACATTTCTGTTCGCTGTAGGTATGTAAGAATGTACATGATTTACAACACTAAATCAGTAACAGATTGATAGCAATAAAAACTTGAAAAAAAGTCAAAAACAATAGTTTCTTTAATTTTATTTCTATTTCGTAGTACATTGTTATAGAGAACTTTTTTATTCAATAATACATTCTTAAAAACATTCTCCTGATTAAATTTTTTTTGTTTTGTATGACCACGTAATTTCATTAAAAAATTTAATTCGTTCATATTTTCTTAATCATAGACTTATTTGATAGTTATATCATACTAATTTTATTATTATACATGTATATTTTTATACATAAATTGCAAAATTATCATATTTAATTTCTGTAAATCAAATTAAATTTTGATAAAAATTAAATTTTGGCGATAGTTTGTGTGAGCTTGGCCCCTCCTGAACATATTACTCATTCATCACTTATTACTATTAGGCTTTCCAATCTATGAAAAATAATAAAGTATTGAAAAAAAAGTCAAATGATGTTCATAAATTATATTTAACGCGTACATGAAACATCTACAGGATGTTAAAGTTGTATCGCTCATTTCCATGCTAAAAAATCAAATTATCAATAGAAATACCACATGGTATTTCAATTAGGATTTTATTAGATATACCATTTGTTATGTACAACAGGGCATTTCATCTTCCATATTACATTAAATCAGAACGGAATTATCTCTTTAACTAAGTTCAAATCCTGCACCTGCTTGTATCGCATATAATAGTTTTTCGCGTAAAGTCTTTTCATCGGGAAACTCAGGAAGTTTCAATAAATTCATACAGGTACTGGAAGTTGGCAAACGATTAGAGCCGCCAACGTGTTGTATGCAAAACGGTGGATCAAGTTCCTGAAAGTTAATCGTATTTGATAAGCAAAAATGATCACAAAGAATAAGAGATTTAAGTTTATAAATGTTACCTTAAATCCAAGGAGAGGTGGTCGACTACAGCTAGTAACAAATTTCAAGAGTTGACTTTTCTGTTGATCATCAAAATCATTCACAACTTTCCAGAAGGCAGTGATAACTGGATGGTCAGGACCATAGCCACCAGTGTAATTAGTATGTTGCATCAAATCATTTACATCTACAGGAATTTGCGCTCCCGATATCAAAACTTGTAGTTCCTTGTTGTTAAACATTTGTAACCAATCTAATGGTATTACACTACCGATACCTTGTTTGAACGCGTAACACTGAGCTCGAATTTGTTTATTAAGCTTATAATCAGCCATTAAATGAATATATTCTATACGATTATGGTTGGTGACAGGAATATTGGCACCACTAGGTTTTAATTCATCGGTTCGTCGTTCGCCTAATTCATCGGATAAAACCGTAAAATCGAGTCCTAAATCTGTTACATCGCCTTTATAACTTTTCAAATAAAGTAAATTTCTATACATTATCGGATCTAGAGAAGCCAAATGATGGACATCAACATCAGACTGTCTTCCAACAATTTTAGATAAAAAGAATTCGGCAAATGGAAGTTCTACGAGTAAATTTTCATACAAAGCTTTTCCTAATATTCTTCCAATAAAATAATAATGTTTAGGAAAATCGTCCACCAGCAGATGCACTGTAGGATTTGGATACAACATATTGTCTTTTGTAAGTCTGAAAAACCCTCTATTTGGATCGAAACTTGTTTTCAACAATTCCGAAATGAACTCTCTAAATAATCCACCTCCATCCACACCTGCTTCTTCCAAACCAGCAACATTAACTAGTTGCACGCGCATTTTCAACCTCAACTCTGGTTCATTCTCGAGAGATAATTTTTCGAATGCATCTTCGTAAAGGTAATTTCTTCTAACTGAAATTTGTATTGACGGTCCTTGCATGAAGTGCGTTAATTCACCCTGTTGTTCAGTTTTATCCCGATAAATCAATGACTGAAATACTACAACTCGATCATTGAATGGAACAACAAATGGAATTTCACGTAACAACGTCAGTGTTCGCACTTCTTTTGCGGACAATGGAGGACCTTCTTCCAAGTCTTCACGAGTAAATGCACCGATTCCTTGAAATGGTACATATCCTCTTAGTCTTCGTCTACGAAATGTAAAGTCTTGGGGTTTGTCTATTGGAATCATTATATTAGAAGCGATCCAGTGTCCATCAGGACAAAATTGTTGTCTCAAATCTCTCGTATGTAATTGACGCAATAGACCTACTGTAACTTTGAACAGGTGAGTCCACATTTGTGTATTTTGTCCACCAGTGTTTGACGTACCCGAGACTGCATTTTTATAATCATCCCGTACAGTAGGTCTTGTATCCGGGAAAGCGAGTTCGACTAATCCCAAACATACTCCTTTTATGTGAGCTGATAACAATACTAATTCTGATGTGTTAAACGGCATCGCTTGTTGACTACCATTATCGAAGATTTGGCTTGTAGATTGAATGAAAAATTCTGTATCGTGTAAAGTTGCAATAAGCAAACTAAACAATGAGCAAAATACAGCTAGTAACGGAACAAATTTTCTAGTATCTTCGACGGAGAGTGCTATACCTCGGGTGATCATTTGTAGGACCGAAGTTGAACCGCCAAACAAAGATATTTGAGAAATCGATAACAATGCAGTCCATAAGTTTTTCAAAAATGCAGGTTTAAAAGCCAGCATATAAAGTAATTTATGTTTATGGACTGCTAATTTGTTAGTAATTAACAAATGATGACAAAGTTGGCACAGAGGTTGCAGTATCGCAGGATCTTTAATCTGATCCACTCCTATTAATATTCTGGTAACACGATGTTGTTCATTGAGCATTTCTATACATTGATGTGATATTTCAGCTTGTTCTTGATCAACCATATTTGTACTTGATTCATTATCAGAGTCATCCGATTGATCCATGCTTTGTTCTACAGCAGTAACAGTTATTGTTGAACTTAACAAAGCTAAAACTTCGAGATAACTTATCAAAGCGTCTTTAGATTTAGTTGGTACTGAAAATTTAAAATAAATAGTAATTTATAATAAATTATCAAAAATTCATTTTCTAAGCATACTTACAAAAATGTTCTGATTCCAAAGAAAGGACGGAATAGAGTAAGTTCAATGATGGTTCTGGACAAAGCTTATTTATACAATCGATCAACTTAATATATGGGAACTCTCTGTACTCTGATAATGCTGGAATGATGAACATTTTAATAGGATCCGTCAAACGTGGAGCTAATATACTTCTGTATAGTTCTTGCATGATGATCATAGAGAATTCTTCATTCAATGCGGTATAATGTACTAAATCTAGAGGTCGTTTTATCATATCCACAAGGCATTTTGAGATTGGTGTAGGAGCTACTGGAGTAGCTTCGAGCATTGGGGGAACTTTTTCATCTATCAATTTCCTTAATTGTTCAAAATATTTATGTTTTATCAAATAATGAAATATACTTTCTAAATATAAGTAACTATTATTTTTTAAAACTTTTTCAACTTCTTCTCGTCCAGTGAATACTTCGAGTACTCTTAGTGGTATAGCCAATGAATATGCTCCATCCACTGTTACATCTGTACCATATTGCATACATAAACGAAGTACCCATCTATGATAAATAAATGTTCGAGTTTCTTAAATTTGTATATATCCCAAATAAAATAAGAACCACAAAATAAATTATATTTACCTCAACCTCCACATCCAATCTGACGACAATAAGGATTTTAATTTAATATCATGGTGAAGTTTGAGAAAATGTTGAAGTACCCACACTAATCTAGTAGCATCAAGCGTACGATCGTAAAAGAATAAAAGCTTCTGGAGACACGGTAATAGCTCTTCTAATGATATGTTTTTCCTACCATAAATGAGTAAAACCTCATCAAATTCACTGCGCTTTTGCCTTCTATTTTTCTTTCTTGTTATGTAGCTTCGTACATGAGCTGAGACTTTTAATGCCGCATCGTGTCTTCTGCGTTGTTGTTCTCTCTTAATACGTTCAAGTTGCGCATGTTGAAGTAAAACTGCTTTTTCATCTCTTCTACTAGCACCAGCTAAATTTTGTTGAGGCTTTCGCCTATAATCACCTTCAAAACTGTACATTATGACTTGCACTTAACAGTACACCATTTTTCATATTATTCACTGTAAAAAAATTAAACTTTGCTTAAAACACTCAAAATTATAATTTCTTCCACATTAATACGTCAAATAACAATAATTATTAATTACGTACCACAGAGAAAATATTTAAAAATTGGTTATATCTGTCATGACTCATTTACATGTCACTGTACGAACTATTATTTTTACGTGTCATAGGCTCAGAAAAAAGTGACACGAAATTTTAACAAAATTACAAATATTTATCGCCTCAATCAGTACGGCAGGAGATTGAATAACAATACCCACTTTCTTCAAAATACAAAACTGTCCTTCACTGCGATATTTATTACTTCCCGTAAAGGTTAAGATTTAAAAGGTTTGTATTGTTGATCGTTGGTTATATAATAACATGAGATGCGATCTTCGATACCGGTTCTATGTCAGTTTTTAATATATTTCGATTGACAAGAAAGGAACGGTTATTAATTGAAAATGTACACATATACGACTAGTCATCAAGTGTTCGCCATACTACACGTTAGTCAGTTAGTATGTTTTAACATCGCGCGCATCTTTTCACTAATACATATGCATAACAGACGTATCAAAGTCTGAAACAAAACGCAAATTTCCAACCCAAATTCAATGGACAATAATGGATTTTCATTAAGAATGGTCAAAAGATATTGTACCGTAAATACCACCGTGCCGCAATGACTTCGACAACGTAAGTGATAACCTCAAAACAATTGTTGCTCCATTCGAATCGCAATCGAATTTCAAATCGAGTCAAACGAAATCTTATCAATCCGAGATTTTTCAAAGTTGCTTTTTAATTTGAAAATGTCTCGAGTTGAAAAGGTCATGAAAAGAAATGCAAAAATCGCGAAATATAGTAAGGTCACCTTCGTTAAGGACGTTTCTTGGTTAATTTTAATTGCAAATAAAAATTCAACCAGAATTCTCAATGCTCAAAACTTTATGTGAAGAAACATAAAAAATTATAAACTAGGTACATATTTTCAATTTATTTTCGACTCAAACTTTTATTATCGATATCGTTAACTCAAAAACCGTTATGAGTTTTTTACAAAAAAAATTCAAATTTATTTTAACCAATAAATTATTATTGACTAATCAGGGGTGCAATAATACGTATAAATTTCACATTTAACTATTGTAACATTTTATTTTAACTTTGAACGATACACATACATATAGTCGTACACAGATATAATTATGATGAATTTTTTTTTTTGTCATAGAGGTACTTTCGACTCATAGCCAAGTGGCTGCATTCTTTAAATCCTAATCTATCTCGTACGTACGCGCCTGTTGGTACTACTTTCGATATTAAAAGTGTTCAAAAAATGACTTAGCTCGATACGATTTTATATATATATATTTTAAAAATACTTTCAAAGCAGGAAAAATCGTAAATTTCATAGTCAAAGGAGAAAAAAATTTGATATGTATGTCGTAAAGGACGCAGTATTTTTTTTCAGATCCATTTAGCTTCACCCTTAATTGCACTTTGTTTTCTAACATTGTTGCCCCATTGATATGTATTTTTCATTGATATGTCTCTCTGAATTAAAAGTACTTACACGCTATGATATGTATCTCGTCGTAATTCCTACGTGAATTATATTTACTTGGAATTTCAAGAAAGACGACTATTTTATTATCATTTAACCCTTTCACGCCCAAGGGAAATATTTTTTCCTTCTAAAAAAATCGTTATCGATTGTTTAATTATTATTGAATCGATACTTTTTTCCTGAATTTCAAAATAAAACGCAAAATGCAAATGTGTTTTTGAATAAATAAATAAAAAAAAAAAACTGTAAAAGTCTTTTTTTTCTGGCGATATTCTCTCACTTTACACCCACATTAGCTAAAATATTGTGTTGCATTGGCATCTTTAGTCTTGGAAATCTTGTGGTCCTGAAAGGGTTAAATTTTCGGTAGAATACTCTAAACTCGATTAGAACTCTCAATTATTAGAAACAAGGCGACAGGGGCGCACGTACGATCGCAGACAGGACGTACATAGATGTAGAGATAGGTCTCGAAAAAATATATTAATCCTATAGTAAAATGTATAGAGCTTAATCATACGTAAAGATAAAAGATAAAAATATAATTTGAGTAGAAGAACTCAATATTTTTGGTTTCAGTTATCGTAGGCCCGCGGGGAGTAGTCGTTATTGGTGCTTCATAAGTACAGCTATAATCGAATATAGTGTATCTTCTTCTTTTTTTTTTTTTTATTACATGTTAGGACTATCGATATTGACTTTCATTTTTATGAGAAAAGAACGCCAAGCCATATAGAAAAATATTCCTTTTTTTTTTTCACTCGCTCCGTTTCCTCGTCGATAATGTTCATAATTACCAATACTCTTTATCACTAGTTCGCCCCGTATTTTCCAGCTAATGCAAATTAAACCGTTTAATCCGTGCCAGCTGTTTCGGAAAATCAAATTATCAACGGCATCTAATTTATCCATATTTGATCACAGTCAAAATGCGCTCCGATTCGTACAAGAAAATTCGTACCCCAGCGGTAAATCAAAAGTGAATCGCAGCGCGAAAACTTATCGTAATTTGTGATTCGAGGAGGGCAATACGTGTAATTGGCCCAAAAAAGTTATTTTAAATTTTGCAAATTTTAGAATAAATTTAAAATTTGATTTCGGAGTCTTTTTCAAAGTAGTAGTTTTTGATTAAATTGAAAAATTAGTTTTATGTACGACTGTATAAAAAAATATTTAAAATTTACAGTTAACATAAAAAAATTAGTATATTGGCTTTTTACACGCATCGGCCACCTCAAACGCATTTATTATCGTACATATAGAGAAGAATCGAAGAATGAATGAAAATATGTTAGGGCAAATTTTTTCTCGTAAAACTCACAACTATATGGTTTCAGAAACGATCAACGGCTCAATTTTCGTAAACGTGCAGAGATGCACTCCCATGTGCGTATATTCGTCGACTATCGTACATTTACGAATTCCCGATCGCCGACTTAGTACATGCCTTATATTTTAAGTCATCTTAAAATACTGAAAAATGGTCTATACCTTGATATGTATATGCGTATCGTTTAATCAGTCGCGACACTCGAACGTAAATAAAAAAAGATTCGTAAAATAGGAACAAGGACGATTTCGCTCTGACGAAAATTTTGCGCTGCCAACGGAAAATCATCGAAACGAAAATCTCAAACGACTGTGTGGCTTCTCGTCACTTCTCGAGAAAAAATGTGCGGGAAAAGGTCGAATCGAAAAAAAGTAGCGCGAGTCACGGGCTCGTCGCTCGTGCGCGATAAACGAGCATCTTGTAATTTTAATCAGCACCCATTTTTTTTCAATCTATGAGTTATTTTTTACAACCGCCGTCGTTTTTTTTTTCTTTTTTCATCTCAGTTTTGAGGAAGATCGAAAAATTAACGAGAGGAAAGCGCCGAATTGAGTTGTCCTGCTTAAAATCTACGTGTTTTTTTTTTTTTCACCTCGAGGAGACTAGGAAGAATTTTGATTTTCGCGTTTAATTTCCCCACGATGGCGGTAAGATAATCGAGACGGTTTAGGCGAACGGCATCCTCTTGAAGAGCCGATTTCCCTGGCCGGTGATTCGCTTCTCACCGGAAGTGTACTGCACGATGGATTTTATTTGATCCGTCGCGACTGGCCCGATGCAAACCAGAGGGTCTTTGAAGTATGAGCAAACCTGTCGAAAGAGATCAAACATGTTTCGTAATTACTCTCTAATTACGCCTTTGACACATCCAGAAATTGTTCAAATTCTAGTACCAATTTTATTTCAACATTCGATTATTCTAAATGACAAATAGAACTGAAGTTTATTTCTACATTTTGAAATGAATGTCAAGTGGGTTCGTTTATTGTTAATTTGATTTAACATGAAACTAATGAACTCCTCTTTACTCTCTAATTACTCTCTAATTACGCCTTTGACACATACAACTCGTTGGAATAATTGTTTGAATTGCAAATGCTAATTTTATCTTAATATGCAATCATTTTAAATAATAATAGAATTAAATTTTGTTTTTATTTTCAAATAAATGTCATTTAGTTTGATTCTCAGTTGACTGTTCACTCTGTTTGCCAAAAAACTGACGAATTACTCGATTTTCGAATCGAGAATTACGGGTCATTTGTTTTCGTTTGACGCGATAAATCGATCGTACGTAAAATAACGTACATATATATAGGTGACCGCGAATTCGTTAATTATCTATACCGTTAGAATTAGAGTTTGCATTAATTACCTTCCTTGGCGTCTGCCTGTGTCGCCTCTGCAATTGGCAGCACAGTCCACGGCTGATGTCGCATTCTCCGGAAATGGTGCACTCCTCGCCTGGGAAATTTCGGTCAATAAATTTGTTATTCACCAAGAACGGAGGTATTCCCGTTATCTCTCTTGTTCTCTTCTATCTCAAAGCTTTTTGATATTTCTCCGAAGCTAACAATCCTCGACTGAGTTTCTCATCCTCGAGGTAAATTTCGTCGTAACTTGTCTCGACAGGGCGGTAAATTATTTGATATAAAAATTCGAGATTGTAACTTCATAATATAAAGCTGTGAATTATAAGAGCGCTTAATTTCAAACAATGAAATTGTAAACCAGTGCAGTTGTAAACTATCAACTTCAGATGGAGAGAAAAGATACACATTCGCATGAAATAAATGTTAATGAAACTGGGAATGAGTCGAATCGGTCGAATCTAGTGTTAAATCTCGTCTCGTAAAAAATTGAACGAGGAATCAAAAT
>NCVS01001613.1:8263-21015 GCA_003055095.1 Goniozus legneri | reverse complement strand
AGAACTCACTGTATTGCTTGTTCGAGGTGATCGGGGGTTGACACGAGCGTGTTTCACCGCCCGCTACGTCGGCGCACATCAAGCCGGTCTCGCAGTCGTTGTCCCTCCTGCAGAGCTCTCCCTGCTTCAGCCCGTAAACGAACACGCACGTCCCAATTTCTGTAATGTTACGTAAACGGATCAATCGATCGTACCTACGTCCTATTTTGTTATTCCATCCGTTGAGAAAACAATGGGAAATTCAAAGGGCGCTTTTCCTCGCTCGTATAACGAGATGAGGTAAAAAAAAAAAAAGAAAAAATATTCGCCAGAGAGTTTACGTAAAGTTGAAAATAGAAGCACTCAGCGAGGTGGAAGTTGCGGAGAGTTTCTGAGAGGTTCGCCACCCACAGTATCGCGTATAGTTAAGGCTATTATAATGACGGAGTGGCGAATTCGATGAACTTTGATGAATCGCGGAACGTTAATTGAGTGAGGGGATAATTTGACTGCTTTGATTGCATGGGAATTTTTTTTTGCTGGAATCTCCTTTTTCGTCTCAAACACATAAATCTCGTCACATTTCAAAAAAAAAAAAAAAATGTGAAAGAATAAAGTTGATGAAAAAATAAAAATTTGTTGAAGCTACTTTTTTTTCAAGTTCTAGTAGAATTTATACAATTTTCCGAAAGAAGTATTCAAATATTTTTATCGAAGTACGCACCACTGTCTATGTGGATGCAAACGGAGCCGGGACAGCACTGCTCGTTGGTAGTGCACTTCCTCTCGTAGCAGGGCGGTACGTCCACCACGTCCTCGAGCGAGTTCCCATAAACGCTTCCGTATTCTCCTGACAGCGGTCGCTTCGTTTGACAAAGATGAGCAGATAAGCAAGACGGAAAACAAACCGGCGATAACAAATTTATCGAGCGTTGCACGAGGGGGTACCATTGAACGGAGTAGGTCAGTCATTGCGAATTAAAAGCGACTCGGTCGGCCCGCGTCGGTTCTCTCCGGCTCGCCGTTTCGCATTCGAAATATCAACGTCTTCGGGCGAAGAAAGGGTTGCAAGTTCAATCGATATCGACTCCGTGCCTATTTTAACGCGAGACGTTTTTATAGAACCGTAGCGACCGGAAAATCGCATCGGAAATAGAAATTTTATTCTAAATCGTAGTTCTGAATGAGCTAGACTATAGAACAGTTCAAGTTCGATAAAATATGCTTAGAATGTTATTAAACGATCCGTGTGAGAATAGAAATATCAGAGCAAAAGAGATAAGATAAGAAGAGCATTCTTATGAATACACGATGAAACAAAAGATTTCGTTCGTGGAATTCGGGAATTGTAACTTAACCTGAATGAAATTTCATGTAATACCGTGAAAAAAGTGGAGAAAAAATTTTTCCAATCCCAAAAAATTTTATTCATTATTGCCTCCTTTGGTGAGCGATCGATGTGGAATCGTAAGAATTTTGGAAAAATTTTCTTTCTTTTTTTTCATTTTTACCGTATTTTATTCATGTTCGTGAAGGAAAAATGTGCTCCTTTAATTTTCGATCAAAATTTGACGTTTCGGGGGGAAGAAACGACGTGACTGATCGACTTGAAAATTTGAACGTATTTTGTACATGTATCGAACTCAAAATGAACCTGGAAACATATGTAGATTTCGTGATATTTTCGAAATTACAGCCGATTTTCAAAAATATGAAAAAACGTACTTTTTTCATACTTTTTAAAATTCATATTCGGTATACAAAAAAAATTTTCCGCTATAAGATAACAAATGTATCGTATAGAGGGCTTATTCCTGTTTCCAGAATCAACATTACGTTCGTTGTAAGATGAGTGGTTGCTGAGATATTGTCGTTTGTGAAAAAAAAGGCGATTTTTCATTCAACAGGCGATACCTCAGCGAAATATGATCGTACAGAGCTGACAAAAAAAAAATTGAAGCTAAAGAATCAGGCTATACAGCCCTGCTATTTGAAGAGTTCGGAAAAATTTTCCTGCGTCCGTAGACTCCTTTGAAAAAACAGAAAATTTTGCAAAAATTTTCATGGCACTTCATTGCAAAATTCCATACGAAAGAGTGCATCGAAAACATTTTCTGTTCTAATATTCTGAAACTAGAAATTTTAGGCTTTAAAATGATTTCTTTAGGAGCTCAATCCGATTATTATTAACAAAGTTACAGCCGTTCGAAAAACACCTAAAAATTAAGAAAATTTTTCTGCTCCCTTAATTTTTTTGCTGAGTGTAGAAGTAAATATTTCGTTAGAAAATGAATTATTTAAAATAAATTTGAAATGAGATTAACAATTACAAAATAAACGTTAATTTTTCAAATTGATTGAAAAATATCAAAAATATTTTTGAATTATAGTTGTTACGTTTATTAATTTCTCAAAATTCATATACGAGAATACGTATAGTTTCGCTGCGAAAATTAAAAGCTGAATTGCGAAGTCACTGTTAAATCACGAAAAATACGAAATATGTAATCTCGCATTACCAAAAACACATTTTGTTAGACCGAACAATTCATCGAACCGTCCTGGCATTCTAGAAAACTGATTTGACAAATTTCTCTCGTACGAATCCTCCCATTTTCTTCTACCCAAGACTACTTTTCGGTGTCCGTCGCGAATCGGGGGCAAGGCGAGTGGGCCGAAAACGCGGTCGATATTTAAAACACTTTTTCACCCCCGACGTAGGAAAAATAAAAGACGATTATAAATTGAAATTTCGCGTGGGACGTCGCTTATCCGCATCTAGCGTGCGTGCAATTTTCAAGCTTTGCGGGCTCTCAATCCGCACTGAGTCTCGCGAGGATTCCGCGTCTCTCGACTAATTTCATTATGCAAATAATCCCCGCATGCGAAAATAACGAATCGATATCTCGCCCTCGAGAGAGAGAGAGAGAGAGAGAGAGAGAGGGGATCGTCCCCGAATTACCTGGAGCAATCCTGGCTTGTTCAGGTAGCCGCCGTGGCCCCCGTAGCCGAGGTTGGACAGCATCTCTGGGCTGAAACGATTGAACAGGCCGCCCCATGCGTCGGCTCCGTGGAACGTCGAGGACGCGACGGTAACCAGAAAAATCGCACAACCCACACTTGTCTTCATTCTCAGTTTCTTTTTGGACTCGTCGAGGTACTACGAACAGCAGAAAAGAGGTTACATACAAATTTTATCTCTCTCTCTCTCTCTCTCGCGCGCGGAGTGTTTCCTCGCTTACTCTCAGCGCACTCGTTTGCGTAATCCGGGACTCCGGTGGCCGTCAGCGAGTCGTTTCACGAGATCAACAAGTCCTCTGTGAAGTTTGCTGGAGAACTGACCGAGCCGCGCTTCCCCCCGGCAATCTATACTCCAACGTTGTTTGGGCAGTGTAGCCAGATCGGGATCTCTAGAGATCTCTCTAGAGTGAGGCGTTGGTGTCGAAATGGGTATACCAATACACAATAGTTCCTACATTCGCCGCACTCTGAAGGAATCTCTAGAGATCCCGCTTTGGCAACACTGCGTTTGGGTGGCCGTCGTGGAGGCGCACGCTCCTCGCGCATGCTCACCTGCCCGCTCTTTTTTTCGCGCCTAGTATTCTCGAGTATTACGGTGACATTTTATATTCATTCATATCTCCCGTCCCTCATCGCACGCTCCGTGATATTTCCCTGCGCTGTCCGTCACTGTGATTAGATTTTAGAGATTGTCGAGTAATTTCAATTTTTTTTTTTCATCGAATCGTAATAATTCTCTATTGGGTTGACAAGTTGTTTTTTTACGAATATCAATTGTAGTACGAAAATTTTGTTATTTATTGTTGCAATTGTATTAATTTTTCTATGGACAATATGGATTTTCTTGTTTATATTTATTTCATTTTAGAAATTGTAAAAATAATGAAATAGGATTTGACGAATATTAGGTAAAATTAGTAGAAAAAAAATCTTGTTCGGCAATTGTTGCAATTCTATGCAGTAATTGTATTCATTTTTCTGTAAACAATATTTATTCTCTTGTTCATATTCATTTCGTTTTAGAAATTGTAAAAAAAAATGAAACAGGAATCAACGAATATTAGGTAAAATTAGTAGAAAAAAAAATCTTGTCGGCAATTGCTTGAATTCTACGAATTTATTGAAAGGCCAGCTTCGTTAATTTTTCTGGGACACTATTCGACGTCTCAGAAATGGTAGAAAAAAAAATGAACCACTGCATTAGGACACGACCTCGCCGTTTCTCAGGTGAGCCGGTGTAGGTGTCAGCTCCATCTCCGTCTCGCCGCACTCGCTAGCAATACTGGCTTCTCTCTTGGCCGTATTGATCCGTCGTATCCTGGTGTTCCTACTGGGTGGTCGCTCCGGGCCCAACACTCCTCCACGTACGGATACAAATGTTGCTACGTAAGCGGATCCACACGCAAACATTATTTTTCCCCTTTTGCCACTCTCGTTTGTTGCTATCTCGCTGAATATTTCAGGTTTACGGAAGGGCTTATTAAAAATACTCGACACACGCGATTATTTTTTCACGATTCAATTCGTGCGCTCAACGCCGTGGAATCGGATAATTGTCTACCTTAACGAGATTCGACGTGATTAGGAATAAAAAATAGTCGTTTCGTATAAAAATGAGTTTAATAAATAACAGCTAACAACAAAATAAATAAGGCTCGCAACTTGCATGTCGTATGCACATGCACATGCACATAGACGCATCGAAAGTTCAATGCTGAGTACACACAAAGTACGTGTTATTGCTGCAGTAACGCACGTGACTCACTATAAGCATAAAAATGAAGCGTACTCGGAGTAGAGACGGGCCGACTCTTTTCGAACAGTTCGAGGATCGATTCCGGTGGCTGATCGCCACCTCGTAATTTGAACCCTTTTCTTTATTTTTACTAAACGCAAAAAGTCGCTCCGCAAAATCGCTCCCCACGGAAAATAACGCTAACAATTTTTTGATTAAGGATATCGATAACGACGAATTTCCGAGCTCGATAACGAAATTGAAGTTCAGTCTCCTTGAGCTTTTCCGCGAAGGACTCGACTCGTAATCAGCCGCTCTGCAGTTTTTCTCGTTTTTTTTTTATCCTCTCTATCCCGAAGGCAATAAATTAATCTTCTTCTTTGTACATTTATACAGTTGGCGTTCTAAGTGTGCCATTGCGGAGTTTGAAGCGACGGGTCGATCGAGGGCTCTCAAACTCCGGTGATGCTGTGAAGCCAGGGCTTGAAGAACGTCGTCCTCATGTAGACACCAGGTAGGTAAGGCGCCGCGCATTTTATGCCGTGGGAAACCGTGCCCACCAGAACCCACCTGCCGTCGGGTCTTTCCATCACCAGAGGCCCGCCACTGTCACCCTGCCGAATAATTGAACGAATTTAAAATTAATTTTTTTTTTTTTTGTTAAATGAAAAAATGTGCATTCACGTACTGTCGAGAGAATATTTTGTCAGTTCAGTCGTCAATTGTTTCACTCGACAAAATATTCTCTTGACGACGCATATTTCATCGATTCAACATTTCTCTCTCAACGTGGGATCGAAACAACATCAGCTCGCAAAGTTGAATATTTCATACTCCGTTAATAATTCCGTTAAGATTTAGACGGTCGCGGTAATGTTTACTTTGGACCGAAGAACGTTCGGGACAATTTATGGCGTGTTCATAACGAGTCGGGAATTATTCATCACCTCGCATGAGTCCTTTTGTCCATTCGCGTATCCCGCGCACAGGAAGCTATCCAGTATCAATTTGGAATGGCCCGCCGTTTGGAACATCTCTTGGCAAACAGAATTCTCCATTACGGGCACCTGGACTTCCTGGAGCACAGAGGGAACTCCTCCGCCTGGATAGAAATACGTTCGTTAATAATAATCGCGGGTCGGTATCAATCGAGGCTGTGAAAATTTGATACTCACTGTACTTGAGCCGACCCCAGCCGGTCACGGTTGCGAGCCTCCCGGTGAAGTCTTCTTGGTCCTCGGGCATGCAAATCGGGACGATGTGGGCGTCGAACTGGACCGGTGATTCCAGCTCGAGGAGGGCGAGGTCGTTCTCGAAGGTCGCCGGGTCGTAGCCCCGGTTGACTATGACCCGTTTGACGTTCCTGGTGATGCTCCTCTTGGACTCCAACTCCCCGGACAGGTCGAACTCGCCGAAAACGGCGACGAGGGTCGCCAGGAATCCCGGCTGGCAATGGGCGGCCGTGATCACGTACTTTGACGTGATCAAAACACCCCCGCACTTGTTTTTCGTGAAGAGACCGAGCCAGGTGGCCTCGCGGATGAGCACTTGCCAGGGCCACTCCCCGAACGTCGCGCCCTTGCCGCCCACTATCCTGCCGGACTTGATCAGAGGCCTCACGCCGCACTCTGAAAGCAAAACGAGTTCGCGTTAATTTATCAAGCCATCAACGGTTTACGCGCATTATTAAAAACTTTCTCTACTGCCTCGAAAATACGAGTTCTCGCGCGTACAGCGGGCGTTAAAGTTTTGTTCACTTGTTCGATATTATTCCTCCAGGTGTATTACTTTACGGCTGGATGTGCGCGAAAATTGTTCCCCGCTTCAGATTAAAGACATAAACGTAACGAGCGTGTGGCTATGATTTGAGAATAGTAGGGTAATGCAGGAATGATATAAACATTTGACGGTGTAAAGAAAATGAAGGGAAAATTCTCTAGCCAGGTTTTTATGTACAGGGAACAAGAATATTACTGTTAGCCCTTTGACTGTTTATGAAAAAGATAGTCGTCATGAAAAAACACGTAAATTAAGTTAGTCCCCCACATTTGGAATTTTGAAAAATCCTTTTTGTTCCAAGTTGTTCTACGATTGTTCTGCATTGTTTCAAAATTTTATCACAAAATTGGGAAAATTGCGGAAAATATAATGAAAAAACGAATTTTGACCTAGCCCCCCACTTTTCGATTTAGATGAAATACTTTCTGTTCTGAAATCTCCTACATGTTCCTAACATTTTCCTGAAATTTCAATAAAAAATATTCAATTTTGACTGCAAAAATTGACTTGAGAAAATTCCTTCATAGCCCCCCACATTTTAAAATTCCTACTTTTTTTTACAATTTTCGTTTCGTCTAATTGTGCTAGTGATTGTTCCAAAATATCAGTCATTATATTTTCCGCAATTTTTCCAATTTTGGAACAATGCAGAACAATCGTAGAACAACTTGGAACAAAAAGGATTTTTCAAAATTCCAAATGTGGGGGGCTAACTTAATTCACGTGAAAAAGCAGTTCAGAATAGTAATTATTCCATTTTCAATAACAAATAAAATAATAATAGTAAAAGTAACGATTGCCATGTAACGTAGCAATGATTACTATGTTACATGATGAATATCACAATTTTTTCGCAATTAAATATTGTTAGGAATAAAAATATTCTTACGTGTGCGAAAGTCAGGTGGTTGATAAGCAGTGGTGCTCGTAGTCTGAGTGGTCGGAGCAGCTGGGGTGTATTGGTCCACCACAACAGGTTGCGTGCTACTTATAGACACAGTCGTCGGTCTGCGTATCGGCGCTGGTCGTTTCGTAGTCGGTTGCGGTTTCTTGGTAGTGACACCTTGAGCCGTAGTCGGCCTTGGCCTGGTAGAAATCGGTTTCGATGGCCGACCTGGTTTCTGACTTCCCGCGGTAGGCCTCACGGCTGGCTTCCTCGACGGGGAGGGTCTCTTCGTCGTCGCCTGGCCAGGCTTCAGGGTCGACCCTGCTGGCTTGCGAACTGGCTTCTTCGTGGTCGTAGAAGCTACCGTAGGCTTCTTCGTGATGGTTGGCGAGATGGTCGATATCGTCGTGATGTTCTGTCTGTTGTAAACAATGTCCTTGAGACTCTGGAAGTTACCCTGGAGGGACTCGACGATTTTGTTCACGAACACGTCGACTTTGTTGGTCAGGACGTCGTCCTCGATGAACGTGGGGGTTGGAATGTCGTTCTCGCTTATCACTTCAACGTTGGGGTAGCCAGAGTTGTTGAAGGCCCCGATCAAAGTGGGCTTCTCTTGCTGGGAGAGTGGAGTCGAGACGTTGAGATTTGGGTTCCTCACGGGAGGGAAGTTTATCAGATCGTCAGGGGGTGCAGTTTCTTCCTCGCACGGTGCTGTCGTCTTGGTCACTGTGATCTCTGTCGGTGTTGTTTGATCTTTTATGATTATAGTGTTGAGTGGGGTTACGTTATCGTCGGACCACTGCAAATTTTCTGTGGATGGCTTTGGGTGGAAACTCGGTTTGCTGGCCCAGGACGAGATGGTCGTCCAAATCGTTGGACGCTTCGTGGTGAGAGTCGTCAATGACGAACTACTTCCACTGTTATCGATAGAAGCTTTGGTAGGACTGGCGTTGTTAGGTTCTTTCAGATTGACCGTGATGAAACTGGTCGACACGACTTTGGTATTATTGCTCACTGTGCTGCCTGTCGAGATGCTGATATTGTGAGTTATCGTGGTGGACACGTTCGGTTTCTTCGTGTTCACCAAAATGGTCGGCTTGCTCGTCGATGGTCCTCTCGTGATCGCTTTCTGGGTGGTGTCTGTCGTGAATTCCGTCCCCAGTGGGCCCAGAACAATCACAGTAGGCGCTGGAGGGTTTGTGGTGGGTCTGGTCGAGTAACTGCTGTAGCTGCTGTAGGGGCCGTATGTTCCCTGCGTGGATGGCCTGGATGGGTAAGAATTCGACGTGCCGTAAGAGGAGAAGGTCGTCTCGGTTGGCGCGGAATCGTAAACGTAGTAAGTCGAGGGTCGCGAGGGTCTGTAGAACGTGTAAGGGAATGATTCGGTGGTCGAGGGTGGATTCCGTGAAGTCAGCTTCACGTGAGACGGTTTCGAAGTCTCGTCTATGCTGACCCAGGTCTGGACCGGTGACGTTGGATTTCTTATCGTGACTGGCGATTCCACACCTGGCGACGTGTTGTTCAGAATAGAAATAATGTGATTTATAGCGATTTCTTCCTTGTCCAAAATGTCGTTCTTCTTATTGCCGGATTGCATGTCGGAATTTATGGTCGGCACTCTTACCAGGTCGTCTTTGCTCGTTGATGGCATCGGAGTGGTGCCGTCTTCATTAAGAGCGTTGGTAGTTTGCGCGATGCCATTAACCGATACTCTTTCCTGGGTAGTCGATGCGGGTTTTACGTTCGTTGTGTGAGAGCTCGGCGCTGCTTGCGTGGTCAGCCGCTGAGAGTTGGCGTACTGCTGGGGCAATTTCGTCATAGGAACGGTATAAGCGTTTTCGTGAGACTCCGTGGGCGACTCGGTGGAGCGCTCGGGGAAGCGAATCCACTGGGTCGAGTGAGAATCCTCCTGAGTGGTATTGATTTTTACTCTTTCGTGGAATGCTGTAGTCATCGTGTGATCGCTTTTGCTCGGTGCAGCGTCACTAGGAGTGGTCTTCTTGGTGAAACCAGAGAACGATGGCGTGCCGGGCTTGAAGCTGTCGATGGGTATGTCGGTGTCGTGCAGCAGCGTTCCATTCTCGTTCAATAAAATCGTGTCCGGCAGATTCTGGCCGGCCTGGCTCAGACCTTGGGAGAACAGAGCTGGCAGCTGGTCGACCGGGTCCGCGATCTGAAGAATCTGGCCAGGACTCAGCAGAGTGGTGACTGGATTGGCACCTGCGGAGTAGTGACTGTCGTGAACGTCGTTGGCGTCCTGGTGACTCAGCAGTCCGGGTAGCCTCAGGTCGTCCAGAGTGGTTTGGTGTCCCAGCAGTATGGGGAATTTTTCCCCTAGCTGACTTATGTCGGCCTGAGGGGGCAGCTGGGTCTTCTCGGCGTTGTTCTTGTCCGAAGTTTGCACTGGAAGAAAACGAACATTTACTTTGTTGAAAAATTAAATTTTGTTTGCGAATAACATTGTTGTTATTGTAACACAGGGTAACAACAATTAAATAGCTAGGATGTCTCTAGTTTTCAAGATGAATTGAGTTGCAACAAAATTTTGATTCGAAGATTAAAATTACAATTAAACTTATAATTGGTTGAAATAGTATTATTTATTCAAAGTTGAACATTTAATAAATATGTTCAAAATGAGAAACAATAACAATTATGTCTATTTTCAATATTATCATTCATCAAGAAAACTAGAGACTCTATGAAAACCGAATTTACTCTGAGAATGGAGGCTGCAGAAATTTTTTTCTCGTAGAACTGTTTAACCAATAAAACTAAAAAAGAGCGGTGGTTTCTTACCTTTATCAGTGTGAGAAATCGAAGACAGCAGCACAGGAGAGACCCTGTTAGGTTTGGTCGTCGTAGGCGACGAGATGGTGGATATTTTCAAGTAAGACGTCTCATCGGAATTCAAATGATTCGAATCTCCGTTTTTGATCGAGTCCCCCTGGCCAATCGGCGTGCCGTCCGGATTGAGGAGGATGGGAATTTCTGGTACACGATCGATCTCGTGGAGGCTCAACAGGTCGTCCAGGCTCGTCTCGCCGGTCTGCTCCTCGCTCATCGAGTTTTTCGCAGGCAGTTGGCAGCACGCACCGAACAGAAAGCCATCCATGCAGGCTCCGACGACTTCCCCGTTACGCCTGCTGCACTCGTAATTGAACATGCAAATCGCTGGCTCGTTTGACTTAACCCGGGACGGTATTGTAGGTTGACATGCCTTCGGCACGATTCGGTAACCGCCGAACAGCTTTCTGCCTGCGAAACGGTAGGGAAATTATTTCGGCTCGGATTTATGCACTCGAGGAGAGAACGAGGATGGTAGTTTAGCGAGGTACGAGCGAAGGAGGTTCTTTTTATTACCGCAAAAGAGACTCGTTATTGTCATTTCTACTTCCTAGCCCATTTGCATTCGTATTAGCGAGAAACTCTTTTTTTTTTTTTTACAGTGCCTACTTTCGGAAAGAGCCGAGGTAATGAATCGAAAACGTAGTGCGAATGAAAAGAACGCGAGGCTCGAAGTGGAATTCTGTGTCAGTATTGACTTTTCGCGGCGAGTGTGCAATGATACTCGGGTTTAATGTAATCTCTCGTGATCGGGGCGATTAAAGGCTCGCGAGGTCTTTGAGGAAAATAAGGTTTTAAAGTGCGTTATGTAGATTTTTCGAGTTATTCTACGCGACGTTACCTTCATTCTGGGCAGCCTGAGGGAACGAGGAAGAGCGAGTCACTGCGACGGACAGAAGCAGCAGACAAATCAGCTTCCCAGTCATCTGAAAAGAATTGTACACATTATAGCGATAAATTTTACTTTTTATCCGATGTTTATGGTCTACGATAAAAACTTTGGTATTTTGCAATATCGAAATATTAAATTTCATAATTATTAGTACACCGAATTAAACAATTTTCAAGTTTGTTAAAAGTGCATTTTTTCTGACGTTAAATCTCGAAGTTTGTGACTCATAAACATTTTTAATTGGTCGAGTTTCATAGTATAAAAGACTGGAGCGTCTCGAACGTTACATAAAATCTATTTTACGAAGCTAATAAAGGCATACGCGTTTTTCGAGACGCGTGTGCATACATTAATCTACTTTTGAAATCTGGTTACCGGATCGAGGTTCATCTTTTCTAACGGTACGCAGGCATGCGGACTTTCCTCGAATATGCGAATTCCGTAGTTTGTCGTACGCGGATTAACCGGGTGAAAAATAATTGCCACGACCGGGGTGGGAATACGAATGGTTTATATTTTATCAATTCTACGATGTAAAACATATCGAGAGGACGTGGCCTACATTCTTGTTTAATGGAACCCGATATTGCATTTCTCGCGACATCGATTTGCCCTCGATACCATTATTTTCCGTAGCTTTCTACGTCCCGATTATTCCTCCCGTGGCGTATTGTTTTCTTCGGTTATTGAAATCGCTCGCCGTAATAGGCGACGCTATTAATTACGTTTCTTTTTTCTTCTCTCTTCTTTCTCCTTCCCGTCGAAGGAAACCGCAAGCGCGGCAATTTACCGAGAGAGGAAAGTAAAAATTTTAACGCAAAACTGGCCGACTTTCGATAAAATCGAGAAGCTTTTACCCGATTAGACGATGATAGCGCGAATACGAGCGATGCAATTCTATTAACACGCCTATGTGCTGCTCGAGCGATACACGCGTCTCTACCTCGAACTTGTCGCGAGCTAGACACGTGCTGGGGAATTTGATTGAACGTTCTGAATACTCGTTGATTATTTTGGGAGGGAAATAGAATACCTTAATATTCAGAACATGACGTTGGAGCTTCAACACTGAAACATCAACATTGAACGTTGAACATTCAACATTTTAACCCTTTTTCTCTCAAACATATTCAAACATTATTTTGTTCATTTTATTGCAGTCCGTTTATTTCAAACCAAGTTCGATCTTCCGAGAAGGCGAATACAGGTAAAATTTTTAGACCCAACGTCACTAAAACTCAACAATCAACATTTTAACCCTTTCTTCTCATACTTAAAATTTCTCTAAAGGAAATTAAGGTCTGTATTTTTTATTTCACTCGAGTCTCAGATATTTTTATTCGAACCAAGTTCGATCCTTCGAGAAGGCGAATACAGGTAAAATTTTTAGACCCGAGTATCTAATTTTGACGTGGGGACTCCCCGAGCCAAAATTCCCGTCGAAGGTTAGGGGTTATCGTCCGAGGACCACGCGCTGATATTTCGCTCCCCACCAGCGCTACACTTTCCGTTCGCGCGCGAGCACGCACGTGCGTTCCGCGTGTACCGTTAAGATTCAGCGAGTGCACGCTGCTCTCCTCTCCCGCAGGATGCTAAGCAGACTCGAGGAACGC
>NCVS01001610.1:112685-124074 GCA_003055095.1 Goniozus legneri | reverse complement strand
ATAAATTGTCTAAACGCGGTTCCCTTCCGGAAACCAAGTTGACTAATGTATATTTTTTTTAATTTTTAATTCTCTTTGTGGGTGTCGTACAATGTAGTACAAATAAAGTACAATTCAGTATAATTTTTAAAAGTTCCATTTTTCGAAAATGGGGACCTAACATTATACAAATATCCACTATACTTACCCATAATCGAGCGGGAAAATTTTAGTATTTTGCCAGCTATAAATTATGTATTTATAATTTATGTAATATCGATACGATAATTAATTTACTGGGAAACACCGACAAGAGCGTTTACGCTAGAATGTTAAAATTGAGATTATCTAGAATTTAAATACTTTAGTCACATATTAATCGATGAAAATTGAGATTATAGAAAGTTCAAGATTGTGTTATTAACTTGTACGAGGCGAATTGAATTTCCATGTCGTGTATTCTCTCGAAAATCACCTACCGACAAGTCTCGCTTTTCCTCATCATGAGATTCGAGGTACATAGGAATAGCTGTGTCACTTATATAGCAAAACGACGAATACGGAGATAAAATCACGAGGAAACGTATGTGGAGTCTCTCGCTAGCGCGATTCGTATAAAAGAACGCGCAAAAAGGATGTAAACCCGCGAATACCGATGAGTCGTTGATCGAGATCCATGCGTGTCCTACATGCGAATGTTGACGCCCGTAAAATCCCACGATATATAACGCGATATGCATCCCGGGACGTACATCACTCGCGAAGTCCAAGGACGCGTGGAAACTTTTCGATACAGTTTCACCGAGTATTCTGTATTTATTCGAGCTCTCGGCCGACTCGCCCCGATCTTATTTTCGCTTTTGAATGATAATAATTTTTTAGAATGATCGTAAAAGCCCCGTCTCGAGTGGATCGCGGGAGAGTGCGTACTCGCGCGTCGAGACTCGTAAAGCAAACCGAACCCAGACGACGCGAGGAGCAGCCAATACAGATGGCAAGAGATTTGTCGGGAGTAAACTCATCGACTAGCGGGTCCCTTTTTTCGCTACTGCCGCCTCCTCGCTATACATATGTGCGATACTCTATATGTATACGCTCTGGGAGGGGAAAGCAAAAAAAGGAAGACCTCCTTGCAATTTCAGACGAAATATTTCACTTGTCGTGCAACGCCCCGACGCCTCCGACGACGCCGATGATATCGCCCCGAGAATTCTCACGGGACGGAATGAGAGAACGAGAGAAGGAGAAAAAATGTATGATTGAGAAAAGAAATTAAAAAAAGAGGAGCACCGATGCGATAAAAAATTTTCTATCATTTCGACGGATAGCCGGCAGACTCGGAGGAGGCCTTGAATGGGCAAACAGAAGTTCAAGGCGAGGGGACTCGTATGTCGAGCGAGGGCGGGCGAGCTCGAGTGATGGGCAAGGACAGGTGGGCACGGCCGCGTATGGACATAGAACTTCCTCGAAGGTGAAATAAAAATGAGAACGCGAGAAAATTTTCTGCCCGTTCACGAAAAATTCACCGACATAATCTCTGTTCCTGTTTTTTCTCCCATCCTCATTACCCCGTAATTGGCGAACTTCTAATTTCTGATGAAAGTACGCGAGTGTTTTTTCTCGGATCATCGCTCTCGGACGAGAATAAAGGAACTGTGTCAGGGTCTGGCGCATCGCGACTCGCTTATGCAAAGAAATAAAGTCGATACTTCGTTAGTAGCGAGCGTAATCGCGGCGGAGATAATTCACCATGTACTTTTTACCCCTCGCAACCGACACCGCAATTCCCCACTCGCGCTCGTAAAACGCACCATCCCGGAGTCTCCGCGTTATTAAAAGTCTAGCCGAACTCGGAGTTTTCGACTCGCCGGCAATGGATTATCTCATTTTTCCCCTCTCGCAAAACTGCGTGCATTATTGGTTAAATAACGAGCGGCGTAGGGAGAAACCGCAAAATACCGATCGACCTAAGCCCCCGCGACGGATAAAGCCCACCGGAGAGTTGCCGAGACTTTACTTTATCGCCATTGTCCTTCGCTTGGACCGAAAATGCTCCGTTTGGGCCATTAACGGGAGGACAAATCGATACGCGGCGAGAGAGAGAGAGAGAGAGAGAGAGAGAGAGAGAGAGAGAGTGAGAGAGGTAGCTATCGTAAAAAAAAGTACCGATATCGCGTTTCTGCGCGTATATGTATTTACGAAATCATACAGGCGTATCCGAACCGTTAGACGAGAATATTGTCTCGCTTCGCGCGAGTTTGATCGCTGGAATTTGCCATTTCCGAGTTGCACAAGAGTGGTTTGTTAACAAAAAGTAGCAGTAGAGTAAGAGACGTTCTTTTCATTCGATGTACAAACTCGGAATGAGATTATTCGGTTATACAAGGAACAAAATTATGTAAAACGAAAAAGCGAGAAAGGAGACGCTCATCACCCTGTGTCAGCCCCTTTTGATCTTCTCCTTCATAAATTATCAGTGCGTAAAATGCGGACGGAGGAATGATTAACCCGTTTCGACTCTAATTCCGATTCGACGTCGACACGGTGGTCGTCTATAGAGCGACTGCCGACGCGAAATGCATTTCTACTGTTCGAAGATAAAAGTTTTCCGTAATTTTGGACTTTTTCATCGAAAAATTCGCAATCAAACGGTATCGAGCGGTGAGCGCTGCGTGGCGCAAAACTCTGGGAAAATTTATCACGGGGCTCTCTCATCCGATGAATGTGCCTTGCGCATCGACCGCAAAACAAAAAGCATAGAAAAAAAGCGATGAAAAAAGACGTCGTCCCGTAAATCGTGAAAATATCGAAAACACGTTCGACACGACTGTCAGTGGCGATCGTGTTGACTCGTCACGCTCTTATTCACCTCGGCCGTACGAATTCAGAAACTGGAACGGTATCTAATCGCAAAGGCAAACTTTATCGATTTCATCGACGAAATCGCGAATGGACACTTCGCAAAGTCCGAGTTTTCTCGGGCGCGGAAAACCCGAGAAAAATTTCTCACCTCGTAACGATTTGACGAGCCTCTTTTCCCGCCGTGGATTTATCGTTTTTTCGCCGCGTCATTAGAGAGACAATGCCCCGCGAAGCGTTGCGACAATGGGCCCGAGCAATCCCGTCGCGTCGGCGAAACTTGGGCGTTTAGTCTTCTGTGACTAAGCACAGGCGTGACTAACGCTTTCACCGCGACTCGAGTCCCTGAAATTTTGTGAAACGCGCCAACGCCGCGCCTCTCGTCGAAAGGTACGAGAGAAAAATCGATTTTTCAAACGCCTTTGAATTTGCCTTGAGACGGCCTTTGAATTTTTATTGCCACGTGGAAAATATATACACGCGCGTTGTATGTCGGCAAAGATGTATTTATGAGTGGATTCGTCACGAGCCGATATTCGAATCCTTCGTAAAATATACTTCATCGTCACGTTTCTCCCTCTCTCTTTGGGAGGTTTTCGACTATAAATGAAGATATACGCGTAAGATTTTTTTCTTCCTATACAATAATACTCGTGAGAAGAGGAATCGCCAATGATATCCTGTGAAATTCATGGCTCCTTTACGCGTCATTACTAGTTTGACGGATCGAGCACAAAGCGAAGTGAAAAGATACACGAGAACTTGCATTAGACAGGTTTTATCGAATCGCCGATACGACGGCCTCAAAGTAACCGAAACGATAGCCCGCGGCTCATGCTTCTTAGTCTTCGATGAAAGCATTCTCAGCGGTAAACTTCGCTTTCGCGAATTCGCAGAAATATTTCATACGATCTATGAAGCTTGGCTGCGGCAATTTAATAATCTTCAAAGAGAAGCGCGATTAATACCCAATTTTACTATCATTCGCGATAAAAGAACACCTGTACAATGATTGTTCAAAAGTCGGACTAAAAGTAATAAGTTTTTCGACTGTATAGACAGATTGATTGAGTTTCTGTAAGCAGATACCCGTTACTCGTTTTGCAGAGAACTCGTATTGAGTTTCAAATGATCGAGTCGTTTTATTCCTTGAAACCAATTCGAAAACTCAAGAGGAGAGAAAAGCAGAAGGAAAAATATATTCTGGATAAATAATTCTAATAAATCCAATCTGTCGTTCGTTATTTTATAACGAAGAAAATAAATACTCACAAGAAAATCAATAGGATCGTCGGGACGTAGTTTGACGACATCTATTAATCCTTTTGTCAATGTAGGTAGAATATATTTAGCGAGATAGTGTCTTAGAGGCTCCGCTTCGATACAAAGTCGCTCTTCTTCTTCTCGTTTCAGTTTATCCAGTAAATCAGTCTAAAAATACGATACGAAAAATACAAATGTATATGTATTATTACGTTTGTATCGATATTCAATTTCTCTTCAAGATTCATAGAAATACAGAAATTAATTTCGTTTCTCCGATAACTCAATACACGTGGTGACCTTTTGTTAAAAACTCTAACAGACGAATAAAATTATTGGTGGAAGTGGACATTTTTTATTTCATATACGTCCACTCATCCTACTCGACTTCTCGATAGCTGTTGTACCATTCGACAAGAAAAACTCGTGCTCTTCGATAACGGATATCGGAAAAAGAGTTTTATGTATCTAGCATCAGTGATAAAACTTCTCACGACATAACGATCAGTTATGCGTCTAAGATGAATTCTTTTTATTGCTGCGTGAAATCCTAAAGCGAAACTCTGCATAAGTGACAATAAGCTTCCATCGAAGTACACGTGTCACTGGATAAAAGTTATACCGTTCCCGAGCGATGAATATAAGAACGTTGATGTTGGAACGAGACAAACGATATTCGAATTAGGACAGTCTTTCTAAAAATAATACTTTCGCGCAATGGCAATGTAAATAACCCATATAGACCCCTTTCGATATATCTGAAATTCAGTTTGAATTCAATTCAATTTTCGAAAAACATAATTAGCATAACAAATCAATATTCGATTTAGCGCATATTTAGAGAGGTAGCTTCGCGAGCGATGAATCCGAGCTATGTAAACGACTGGGAAAGCGAAAAAAATAAATGAGTCGACTGTATAACTACGAAATATAAAATACAAATGATACTATCGAAAATACTTTAGCAGAGTAAACGTTGAAATTTGCAATGTAAAAAGTAGCAAAAAAAAAACTATTTTTGCCACTTTACTTCTCCCTACGGTTATCGATACGGCACAATGCGAAAAAATCGAGTTTTCTGATGTTCGCGTTCTATAGGAAATAAGAGGATTGACGTACCCACTCCTTCATTTTTAATTCCCTTTTCCGTTTGCATTCCAAGGCTTCCTTTTCCTTTGCCAATTTTTCCGCCATTTCTTTAGCGTGCTTTTCAGCCTTCGCTGCCTCCTTGCCATCTAGAAATGGATCGAATAGGGGTCGAACAATTAACAAATTAACAAATTTTTAGATTTTTTTCGCTTCTCACCATAGTTTTTAGGCAGCCCAATTTTCGTTATACATTGCTGTACCGTTAACGTCATATCGGGACACGTATCGTTCTCGATTGATATAACCATAGGATGTAATTCCAGCTCATCGAAAAATAAAAGCGGAGTTTTATCATCCGTGTTACGATCCCTGGAATACCGTCATATTGATCAACAATTTGGGTAGTCGGAATTGCAAAACTGCGTTATGTCTGTACGTACGATTCGAAATCGAATGCGCACCGGAGCAACGTTAGATATATGCTAGCACATGACGAAGATAGATGTACAAAGCATTTAATATCGAACCACGCCACCGCAGTTTAATTAAAGATCGCTCGTAATTTCCGCATCAAGCGCATATCGATATTCAGCTAGAATACGCGCTACGTCGTGTCACATTATGCTTCCGGAATTAGCGGAACGAGACGAGCGGTTCGCGTTTGTACAGATTTCGTGACGTTCATTAACGTCTCGCGAATATTTATTCACGACTTATCCACATTAGAGGATTTCTAGAGTTCCAAAACGATATTTCACAGTGTAGAAATATCGAGGTTCGAGTCAGAATTGAAATTTTGTCTCGCTAATTGCTGGTAATATTTCGTCGGGTGATACCTGTATTCCCTCAATCTCCGGATCATGTGCTCTTCGGTATAATGAGTATGCTGTATCTCCTTCTCGGGACGACTAATGATCCTCTCAATGAGAAAATCGTCCTTAGCCTCTAGGACGACTACAAAATCGGGCATGATCGACCAATCTATCCCTGGTGGTCTATCGTCGCCGCGTTCCGTCTCCTCACCCGATGGAATATTCGCCCGGAAGAGATCCCTCGCCTGTTCGAGGGTCTTAGGATAGCCATCCAGGACGTAACCTTGATTGAGGCAATCCCTTGAGGACAGTCTCCTCGCGAACAGCCTTCGAAAATAACATTTTCGCATTTTACGCTCGTCAGGCCAAGCGCGAAATGCTATCCTAGATATACATAAAATTCGCGCGCTCGCAACGAGAATTGCAATTTCACGTGGCTCTTTTTATTCGGCCGACTCGTACATTCGTCGGTAAAGAGTAGAATTTTTTAATCATACCGGGGAATTCGTTTTATCATTCAGTGTATTGTACTCGCGGGCGCGTATGTACGAGCAACAGAGCGACGTGACGTTGCCTCGTCGACGTTGCGTGGCTTCTATGGCGCGCTTTCAGTGGCCTGGTCAATAAATCAAATCACGCGAGCGGCGTAAATTCGATTACGGCGAGAGGCAACGAGCGTTTCGCACCGCGACATGAGGCGCGGGCACGCGCGTCGATAGCTGAATAAACCAACTTGTTAAGGATAGTGTCATCCAGGCGTCCATTGTTCGTCGATAAACCGTTACGAACTTCGTTCAATTGCTCCTGCAGTTCCAGCCGTTCGGATTCCCGATTTTCCTTTTCTGTTATTCGCTCGATTTTCTTAGACTAGTATTAAAAATTTTTAATCATTAGCATATACACTCCTCCTTTTGAAAATAATAGCTGTCTCCTTAATTTTTTTAAGGAGCATATACATATATAAGATGAAATTACCAGATCTTCAATCGTATTCGTAATCAAGCTTTTAACTTGTATGTAATGTATCTTGTAATGTTCGGCCAGAAATTTCGCGATTCTCGTTTTACCAGACGCTGGTGGTCCGAGAACAATAACTTTTATCGGATGCAAATCTCGCGCTCGTTTGTACTCCTCAACGATTCGCTCGATATTGGCGTGAAAAGGACCGTTGAAATGCCACCTCGGCATTACATCGACGACATACGTCGGTTTCAGTTTCAATTTTAGCGTCATAGTATCGTAAATCTCCTGCGTCATTTCGCGCAACAGGAGCGATTCGTCTCGACTGTATTTTTTTATTTCCCCGTTAGAGAGCGCATCGCTGATTCCCTGAGTGACAAGAGGAGGCTCACTGGATCGCATTACGTTCTCGAAGATAACGATGTCATAACATTTACCTTAACTATCGTGGCCTGATGCGTAACTTCTCGCTCAACGGCAACGATGTACCTCGGCTTGGGCCAATCGACCACGACACGCGAGACTATCCTGAATTTCGTTACAGCGAATTTGAATATCGGCCGAGCTATTCCAGCTACTGCCCGAGACAAAATTTTAATTCTGGTTTGAACCTCGATATTCCTATGCTTACTAACAGGGAATTATATCCCGTTTAAAATGACGTGTAACTCTTTAATTGTTACGAATAGTATGTTTCCTACGTATGATATATAGGTCTTTAGACTTACACCTGAATTGGCGTTACGAAAGATCAAAAAAACATAGGTTTTCAAGGTTCATAGGTTTTCAATTGAAATTTAGTCTCGGGTATACTTACGCGGCCAAATCGTGCACGTGGATGAGGGGAATTTCATTATCACCGTTACCGATAACCGGTAGGCACTCGGCGCCTAGCCAGGCCATTCTGAAGAGGAAGTGAAGCGGGCCCTCCGCGTCGCCGTATGTGATTCCGCTGCAAATTACGAGGGTCCTCAATTTTCTCGTCAAATTCTTCCGTTTTTTTACGATAACGACCTCCCGCTCGCACTGTAGGTGACCTTTGTAGCCCGGATGGGGTTTTCGCTTTCTATAATCAGCCTCCGTTAACCAGCTATCGGGTTCCTCCGGATTCGTCAATGCCCAGGTCATTACCGTCGATATCAGAATAAAATATCGCACGTTCTCGGTGACTCTCTCGCTCGTGTCCTCGTCGGTATCCAGCTTCCGCACAATTTCTGCGAGAAGAGCGAATGAGATCGCGAGAAGGACGAAAGGGGTTCATATCTCTCGAGCTCGTCGTTACGTGACCAGAGTTAAACGACGAGCTTTTTACTTTTTAATAACGAGCGCGATATCGAGAGAGATCCAATCCAATAACCCTCGGCAAACGTAGTTTCACCTTTCGCCCCGATTTTTTTTCTCTGCATTTTGATGCTATCAATTCCAACTTTCGCGGCCTCTACTTTTCACATTTGTATCGACATTGCGTGAAATACTATTTTCTCACTTCTCAGAATAAAATTTTACTTTACGCATTCATGAATTCTGAAAAAAAAAAAATGATACCGGGCGTATTGTTCCGTAGTGGAAAATGGAAAATCGTATGTTCGATGGTATTCAATGGAAGATCGTAATGCTGGCTCGTATGCGAATTTTGTATTTATGATTGTTGTGTCAATGAGGTATTCAAGCATCGAGAAGCTTTGAATATTCGCATCGTCCAACAGAATCATTATAATACGGTATACGTCGTGAAATAAATGCATGCACGTGTGATCATCACTGCACCTGTATGGTCGTTCGTCTTCCGATAATCGGCCAGCATCCCGTAAAATAGACTATTACATCACGCACGAGCTACTCGATACACACGAGTATATCGGTGTTGAGGATGAAAAAGATACAGCTTAATTCTAAATATCTCTTCACACCGTAATAACTCGAATTTTCATGCCTGAATCAAGCTGAAAACATCGACTATCGTAATCGAAGTGGGCGTCTCGAGTCGGAAGAATTATTTTCCGAATAAATATCTCGTTAATATGAAATATCTGGTCGATCCGGTTAATGAATTTCGGTAGTTTCTCGCTATAAATTACAATTTATCATCGTCCTACCGTTTAAAGCCCAACGAGCTTCGTCCACCTGCGACGAGTCTTGCGTTATATCGTAAATGACAACGCCACATTTTATGAGATCCGCGAGGAAGAGGTCGGCATGGTTCGACGGTTCGAGGGTGACAGAACTCGCTGTTATTTCCGGAAGAGAATGCTAAAAAATGAAAATTGAACGAGCTTTTGAAGATGGGGGAGAAGAGAGAAAGCGGGAAGCTGTTTCGTTTGAACGCGTACGAGCGGGCGGGTCGACTGCGGGCATTGAATAAAACACATTTCTTTCTCTTTCGGCTTGTAAACGGCAAATGGTGAATAAGTTAATCCCCCTTTCTCGATCTCTCGAAAAGTTCTCGAGTTTGGCTCGTTCCAACCCGAAACGATCTCGAGTTCTCGAGTACAATTAAAGCGAATACATCGCCGCGAAAGTGAAATTTCTCGTATCGATCGGTGGCGGTGTAGCTTGCGCGTGCTGCTACAGAGTTATGGCGCTGCGTAAGAAGATTAAACGCGGAAATCTGAGATTCTTCGGCTTTGAATAAATTTTACCGCAATTAGCATTAAAAATGCAAATTGTTTAAAGAAATATTTTCGCGTGCTGCTCATTCCACCGCGAATTCATCGATCGGTAAATATTTTCGGTTTTCTTACATTAAATTGAGAACTCGGGCGGAAGAGCGAAAACAACAACCGTGGCAAGAAGAACCAAGAGTTCTTACTTCGCGATTTCGAAGGGTCCCAACCACCTCGTAGTTCCTCCCTATTTCGTTCGAATCGTTATTTTCATCGCCCTCGTCTTGCCTCTCGGATTCCAATCCTCCCATCGATCCCTTGCGCGCGGTCTCGTCTTTTTGGTCATTTCGAGCATCTCCGTTGCTCCGATCAACGTACCGTAGCTTCGACAAGCACTGAAAATTTCAAATACGTCCTCGCAACTTCCGTCTAAGGTCGGGCCGGAATAAATTGGACGACGAGAGAGACTCGTGGAAATATTCTCTCGTCGTGCGTGAAATTTATACACGCGCAAGAGAAAAAAAATAATATACACTCGGCCATTCTTCTCCACCGAATATTAGGTTAGGAAACGTCAGGGGATAAATCACCTCGGCCATTTTTTTTCCGTGATAACCGTCGATGTGATTTATGAAAACGCGCCAGGGTTCGAACTCGAATTCTTTATTTTCCATCGTCGATGGGCGCGTGGACTCGGCTCGGATTACTTCACGGGTAGCCGGGCGGGACTCTCTCCGCGTTCACCCCACGCGAGCTCGCCCCACTCTTACTACGCTGAATCGAGCGTTCGCGTGGATCCTTGACACTCCCGGACGAGCACGAGGAAGCGATCTTTATCGGATTCTCCAACGCCGCGGAAGTTGCGACGAAATTTTTTTTTCCTGTTCACTGACGGTTCAAATAGTTGGCAGTTATCTGAAATTGGTCGCGAGTGATTGATGAAATTTAACGATAAGTTCTGAAACGATCACTCGATCGATTCGACTTTGGATTACTTTTAACAAAAGTACAGAGATCATTTTTTTGAGGTATCTTGGCCACCAGTATTCGAGTCGAGTCCGTTCACGGGCAACTTTAGTCGGACTAGCAAAGATCGGCCGACCTTCGACTTCTCGATACGCACTTTTCGTTCCGCGTCGATGCTTTACGACTACATTATCGCTACTTAGAAAAGAGGGCCACGACTTTCCAGACTTTATCTTCGAAATTACAAAGCCGTAAAACCCTCCGTCGCTCGTGAACATCCACTCTTCGGGATCCGCATCAAATATTTACCGACTTTTCGCGAATTTTCATCGCTCGAGCGTCTCTCGCGACGGCGTCGCTCTCCTCGAAACCTGCGTAATGCGATTAACCGACCCCACAGGTTCGTCGGGTGCGCGTCTAGCGGCGACCTCGCCGGGGATCCTATCGAGAACTCTCGGTTGACAAAATAATTAAGACGAGAAACATATTCGGGAAGGTGAATGGCGCGCATCGGCAATGGCAATTAAATCGAACGAGAGTGAGAGAGAAACGGCGAGAGGTCGAGGATGCGGCAACTGTACGACCCGCGTGAAACGAAAGGAGGTATACACGGTGTTCGAAAAAAAAACCATTTGACATTCATATAATGTATAGGATACACTATATTGAATTGAAAAGTTCTAGTGAATATTAAATAAAAATTTTCTTATCTTATTTTTCTTTCATCAGCGGTCACTGACGTATAAATACTGAATGTTTTTTCGCGAACACCCTGTATATTCAAGTATAACACCGAGATTCCGTCTCTCTCGTTTCCAGGGTTGCGGCAATGGGAGGGAGGATATCAAGGTCGCGTTA